>CALNHX010010216.1:0-42341 GCA_940337035.1 Agriotes lineatus | reverse complement strand
AATCCCGAAAATCGGTCATTACATAATGTTTTTATACATTCTCCATTGTTTTCTATATTTTAAATTGTCATACTATATTAAAACCATAAATACTTATAACAACTAAAAAAAATCTATATTTTTCAATACTTAAATATAATTTCTGGTATTGCTGAACAGCTACTGAAATGCAACATTTTTGGGATAGTCTTGGGGACAATATTTTACCCTTTCTTCTACTACTATTATGATTGCTGCATGTACATGGAAAGTGCCATATGCATAAATATTCTGTTCAATTCTAATTATGTATGTTTGCTTCTACTAAAGATTCTAGTACATTTTAAATTGGTGATAAAGCACACATGCGATACGAGATAATACAATAACGTCGACAAGATACGAAAATCAAGGAAAGTTACAGAACCATTGAGTGAAATCTTGGGCGATAGCTCTGTTCGCCGCCAAAAGTTTAGCGATAAAAGTCGGCTCGCAAAAGGGATTCGTGGCTGGAAAACGAAGACCAAAATGAATAGCTGTAAGGATGTTTACTAGTGATTGACATCAATTAAATACACACGAAATAGGAGAGCTTTCCCAGAACTGTGGCAGTTCAAAGAACAATAGGCGTAAATCCACGCTGACAACCACATGCTTCTCCAGGGCTTTGTCGAAATACGGTATGGTTGGGAAATTATAGATAGCCGAAAAACACAAGCGTTCTTTTAAATGTATATGACCGGAGGTCGCTATGAAGTTTTGCGAGACTCGAACCATACGGAAACCGGATATTTAGATGGGTAAGCTGTGTTCTGGAAAGCTAAATATATCCGACAATCGTATTTTTTTTCAAATCGGCACTGTAGGGGGCTTCACCAAGCAGCTGAATCAAGGAACAATAACGATCACCGCCGCACGATCTCTTTATTTGAAGTTAATTGTTGGACTACCAGACTGCTATACTCCTTTGTGAGCACAAAATGTAATGGCGGCAGAAATTTTCAAACGGACCTAACAAATTACAAAGTTTTCCTTATTTATTTGAAAATAAGGCTGAAACAACTTTCTGACTATTTAATTTTGCAACGTAAAAATCCTTTACAATGGCGTACACAAAAATGAATGGGTCATAAGGTAGGAAAAAGGTAGATTTCGCGTTTTAGGCTAATTATGAAACCATCTTCAAAGCCAATGATAGCTCCAAATTTGAATCCAATCTGAGCTTTTGCTATTACGCATTTTTTTCTGCGCAAATATATTCAACAGAAGCTGGCTATTATGCTAAACATACAATGCTGTTAACTACAGTTTAATTATTAACTGTTGTTACGGAACCATTCAAGTGTTCTTGTTGGAAAATATTTCGCCTGGTAGGTTTGCAACCATTATTTGTGGTAGCCACTAGTTTCTTCCGAAGCATCAGTGTAAATGATTTGGGGGCTTAAGACGATAACGATTCAGTTCGAAGGGTGAAATACCTATCGAGTTGCAGTCTTGTCTAGTGTGAATGTTTGTGAATTTGGCTTAATCCGCAATCGTATCACATTGAAAACACGTGGTGCGTGGGCGATAGGTTTTTAGTTTCGGATTTATGGAATTGTAACTCTGATAGCGATTATTTTTCTTGTCAAATTGTCGTCTAATTATATTTTCCGTTAACATTTTTTATGGTAGAATCTTGAAACCACGAACTATGACAGCTTAAACCTGAGTAGCTGCCGAATTTGATTGCTGCAAGAAGAATGCGGAACAGATACTTTGCTCTAATGTCAACCACTGTTTTACTTTAGAAACCTTTATGTGGGAGGCTGTGTCTAAACGTAAGCTAGTGGAGGTTGATTCGTTACGCTGCTCTTTTCGAAGGCAGAGCAGGTATTCTCGACTGTAGTTTGAGCCGTACTCAATGGTCAGTGTTTGACTGAAGGTAACACACTGGATAATTTGATGTAAACGTTGTACAATTGTGGACCTGCCTTTGGCGCTTAAGTTTGGTCATAGCGGCGACGTGCCTTTATTTCGCATTGTAAGAATTATCGTTAATTATTAATCAACCTTAATAATTCAAATTCTTGTAATATATTGCATCTACCTGGTCTTCGCCCTGTTAATTAGTTAATTAAGTAAACGAGAAGTAATTCCCGGGTAGAGATGCAGATTTAACCCTGCATTTGTAGCTAAAGTTGAGTCGCTGGTTGGCTAATCTATTTTTACACTGATACCCAATGCAGTTAGGACCTCAATAATTATAACAACTTAATAACTTACATGCTGGTTTGTTTCGCCACCCATTGAGTGTGGGGAAATATACAGATACCTGGATAACTTGGCCCTTTCATTTGTTGTAAAGGAATCGCACTGAATTTGAAGACGTATAAAATGTAATTACTCAGTAATAGTAATTTATTATACAAGACGATAAAGTTAAATTTTATCCACGAGTGAATCGTTTAACGTCGAGACGAAGTCGAGACGTTAATGATTCAAGAGTGGATAGAAATAACTTTATCGTCGTGTATAATACAATATTTTTTTCTATAGCAAGAACTTTGACAATTTCAAAAGAAAATAAGGACAGTCAATCACATTTCAAAATGTCAGTAGCTAGATTGGGTTGCTACGATAATACGAAGCTGTCATATTTAATTTAAACAAAAGTTAGAAAATTAAATTACTTTATCTATCCTTGCTGTTAAAGTGCTACTTTATCTACCCTTGCTGTTAAAGTAAAACTTGACCTTTTGTTTTGAGTTGATAAAAGCACACTTTAACATGTGCTATAGAAAAAATGTTATTTTTCTAAATTGCTCGTACTTAGGAAAAGCATTATTATAGTAGTGTGATAATTTTCGAGCCTCTCTCACTAGCGTTTTACAATTATTGCTCTATGATTTTGTACTTACGTGTGTGTTGGTTATTAGTTCTTATACACTTACATGTTTTATAGTTTGTTTGTGGAACACCCGTAAATACATATAATTTTTTACATCTCTTATCACCCAGTTTATTGACCCTTATTACATTATATTCGTTACTGTTTGCGTTTTATTTAATTTTTCGTTTCCTTTGAGTCACGTAGTAGTTCGTCGTCTCAAGTTTGCAGAGGCGAACCTGCCATATGGAACCACCTGGCGTCCTTTATTTTAGTTCATCATCTTTCAAGGTTAATGGGCACCGAGTTATTTTCTTGAGCTTAGTCGTGGCGTGTTTGTGTTCGAAAACCACCAAAAATATCGTAACAGTTAGTATTTATGGGCAATTAGGTCAGTGTCAATTAGAAATAAAACTAAAAAAAAATCAAATTGTAGTTTTTGGGTTTTAGCTATCATCTTTGTTGTAGCAAAAAAGTTTCAATAGGAGGTATTTCTATAGGCGTAATTTGTTAATTTTGTACTTTTTATATCAATTATTCAATTGTTGAAAGCTGGGTCAACATGTTGTTATTGAGGGTTCAGGTTGGGCGTTCAAGTCAGCTTGAAGTTGTTGGCAGGGCAGCGTTCACAGAGTTCACGTATTCATTTTCTGTATACGTACATTAATAATTGAATCTAATTTAATATAGTTCGCTCCTCTCCCGCAGGGTGAAAATACACACACGCACACAAAGGGTAGTCAAGACCACAAGAGAGCGGAGGCGTGCAACCACTAAAGGGTGTTTAGATAAAAAACCGATAGAGGAGGCCAGCGTTTTATTTTATGCTGGTTATGCGGTTTGTTGATAAATAATAAACATGTTACTATTAAGAGTACCATGCGATGAAACGTTCCTGAAAGCATTTTAATATTCATGACCACGATGACTCAACTTCAGTTGCACTAGACAATAATTACCGGAAAACTGTACTAAAATTAGAAGCGCTAATTTATTAACGTCAGGTTTGTTGCTCTATGGCACAGTAATTGCGTGATATTAATTATATCTTCGACATTCATTTTTTGGATTATTAAGAGAGTATCAACTACGGTACTTAATCCTTAATTGCAAATGTTCTTGAGGTCATGTAAGATATTTGGGATTCGTGCATATTGTTGGTTTATTATGGTGTTATAGTATGTACTTCAAGTGGGCTGCTATCCTTAATTCCATAATATTATTAACTATACTTTCAGACGGATTAACCGGAACAATTAACCGCTAACCCAATTCCTAAACAAAGGTATTGTAAGGTAAACGATTTAGGCCTTCTGAGCCGTTCAGGTTTATTATGGTCGACTCTTGTTTTTAAGGCCAATAAAATTGAATTTACAGGGTGTAATTTAATTGAAAGCTTCCTTGCATGCTATACCGTATTTAATTAGTGGCTCCTATTTGGAGCTAAATTCCGTGTTTAGTTTAAATTAAAATGCTCTTTATGCTCATCGACCACTATTTATTTATAAAGTTATAATGGCAATAGCAGGATGAACTATTCTTACAACCTGACTGGGGTTTGTCTCCGTGACGCTACACTAAAGTAGAATTAAAGTTCGCTCCTTTGTCATTGTATGGAATCGAATAATTCCCAAAACTTCCCATCGAACTTGCATGTTAGACCCAGCTAGGGTTAATATTGACTCAACAGTCTTCCACTCCTGGAAAGAGCTGGGCAAGACTCCAACACAAACACAAGTTTAATTTCACCTGCTTAAAAGGGAGAAGTTCACTACTGCTAGCGCCCCATTTATGTAAATATGTATTAGGAAGACGCTTTGTTGTAGAGGAAAAGTCAGAAATTTAAATTCGCCTAAGGCCCCAGCTACAGTACTAATTGTTTCTCTAGTGGCGTAAAGGGCACTTTTAATTAATCCTTAGCAGGGATAAGGGCGTTCAGCCGAAATAACACATCCCGAAGTGATTTTTCGCGCCGTCCTTTGTTTAGAAATGCTTTACTTAATCTATCTAAAGGGTAAGATAAGTAACATTAATAAATGACAAATTTCATAATAAAGTAATTCCATTAAATGATTATCGAAAAAATGTTAAAGAAAAAATTGAATTTAGTCTTAGGTCTGCATTTTTAAGTTGTAGAAGCTTTTCAGCAATCTTTGGTGAATAGAACTTTAGGGCCAAATTTTCAGTAACTGGATAAAAAACGAGAATACATGGGAATAGTGAAATACATTTAGTTGCAAATAATGCCTACCTGTGGGTGCTTCATAATCCTAGTTCGATTAATGAAACGAAAAATATAATTATGGTTGCTACTTGTTTTGGATTGTTATTATTTAAATAAAGGACTTCAATAATTTCATAAGGTGTATATGATATTGTTATTAGATTTAAATAAATTACTCTACCATCTGAAAGGGTTAGGTTTCTACATCCTAGCAAATAGTATCTTGATTTGTATAAATTATTGGAAATAAATTTGCTATCAACTTAATTATCGTGTTATACTTTTAATAATTTAAAATTGTAGCCGCTTTGTACAACGCTTATTTTACCACTGGGACTGCTACAATACTGCATATTTTGAGAAATGGGAACCTAATTCAAATATAGCGATCCGACCTCACAATTTCGCAAAAACAAATGTTCTATTCCTCGACAATTATCAGTAATTACGTAATTAAAGCGTTGCTTAAGTAATAACAATAGCAGGAAATAAATACACGTCACAAACAAAACACACTCAGATGACGCGTCTATCGGTAGTGTACAAAAACCGACGCCACTTGGAAATCACTAAACTTAATCCTTTAGGATAAGTTTTCCTGTCCTTTCTGTTGCTTTTGCTATGGAAACTACGGCTTAAGTCGAGCCCCTAGCAAGTCCCACGATGACTGGGCCCTTCTTTCTCCGTTGGCCTGCAGATACAAGGCGCTGATGATGTGCAGGACTACTCCTGTTGCTAGATCGCTCCGAAAAACGCCTCCAATTCAGCCGTTGTCTCACCCCTAGGGCTCCAACTGCTTCCCATGAAGGGCTGCCTATCTCTAGCTCACAGGGCTCCAATTGCACTGCTCGAACTTCATACACAATCTCGACAAACCAGGTAACACTCGATGCATAAATTAAACACTTTTTATAAACTTCTGCAGAGGTGCTACGAATTATTGCAACCTGCTACAGGATACTCAAATGATATAGAATTAGTTTCAAACACACTTAATTGGGAAAAGAGTATTTATTCACGTATTAATAATTATTATAAGCCAAAATTAACATCACTTAACAGCTTGGTTTCCTTTCCCCAATTGCTAGTTTGCGATCTTAATTGTTTTACATTATTTCCAAGGCTGCTCTATTTACAGTTTGTTGTTGAAATCAAGGCTAACACAATTTTTGATACTGTTTTACAAATTATTATCAAGGCCAATGCTATTTTAAACAAATTTGCAAAAATTATACTAGCACATTTCTAGAACATTTTATAAAATATTATTTGAAATGGTTGAAATACTATTAATTGGTATAATAATCATAAAGGCTTAAAATATGTTCATAGCTATAGGATTAGGTATCCTTGTCACTGAAATTTGTTGGTGCTATGATACACAGGATTTCAGAATTTCGAAGGCATCTTTGATGAAATTTATTTTTACTTAGAGTTAAAAATAAAATAAACTTTACAATAACATGAATAAGTAAACATTTTATTCACAACAAAAGATAATATAGAAAATGATTTCCGCAAATACTGTAAGATGATATATCTACTTGAAAAGGAAAGAAATTTAAAGTTCTACTTCTTCCTCCAGCATTTTTAGGTTGCGTCAAGGACAAAACTACATCATATTTTTACACGGCGGCAGAATCTGGTCTATTTGGATATGAAAAATTCTTTCCATGTTGTCGTATATAACTGTAACTGGGTATTCATCATCGGTGTTGAAAATTTCTGTGAGTTTTGCTACATAAAACTTTGAGGTCGTATCTATAATGTCAGGCATCTCACTATTGCTACTGCCTTTCTCACTATTTCTGCTATTTAATTCCATTTTTTCTAGCTCTTTTTTATTAAAATCTTTTCTACAAATCTTTTCAAAATTAGTAGTTCCTTTTTCAATTTTTATAGGTGCTAAGGGCATTGTTGAATAAAATTTCAACGTGTCTGGTGATACGAATGGTTTGTCAGGTGTTTTGTGTGCACGGGAAGACGTCATTGAGTCACCATTATGTGAAAAATTATTACTGGGTTCCAGTTGGTCATTAAATAGAAAAATTCTTATAGCTCTAAATTGCCAAAGTAAAGTTTGTTTGTAGAAAGGGTAGGTGGATAAGAGTTACATAACATTTTGGCTACACCATAAGCAGTCATTCCTGTTTCTGTATTTTTGAATGGCCACTTTGGCATTCGTAACTAATATTTTTTTAAAGGCCTGTATACCCCTTTAGTCAAAGGTTGGAGTACATCGCACGTACCGGGTTCCTCTGGATCCCTTCTGAAACCGATGCCAATGGGTGCCCTTCAATCGCTGTCCGAAAAGTCAGCTCGCCTACTGGTCGGTTTCTTAACTAACTGCAGCGTTGATTCTGATCGCCACTAAATTCGCCTATATTGATTATGAGATGCATTGAAGTTTGTTATGCGTGAAGACAAAACCTCACTTTTATTGTAAACAACTGCAAAATTTAAACAGTACGCACAAATTGAATCTCCATGATGTGATCCCGCGTCTTCGGTTGTATGGTTAGAGCGTGTTGCCCCCGGAAACGCTTATACATTTTTTACAACTCATTGTCTGATCCCACTATATCTAGAACTAACGACACAAAACACAATTAATGGCAGTCGTAACTATAATATCTTCTTAAATGACCATATACCCTCTTACTTAGGGGTTCGAGCCGATGACTAGTGTGTGGTGGTATAGTTAGTAGAATGCCATTGTTTTTCTTTGCAAACGTTATTGTTTTCAAAGAAATACGGCTTTCATCATTATACATGGGTAGCAAAACAGGAGAAACATTGCCCGTTGTCCAAATAATACAGAGAGTGCTGCAACACCCACAGTCTATGGTGGGGCATTTTTGATTATTAAGTCCTTGAAGTACTTCCTGTCAACTATTTTAGTACTATGTTTATACAGATTTAGGAAATATTTAGCAGTTACCACTATACCAGCCTTTCGCCTCCATGACTTGTGGGGGTTTCGCAGAATGGTTCTGGCCCTACAAGTATTTTAAGCAGCTTTTTGAGAGATTGGACGATTCAAATATTAGAATTTGGAGCCTCTGTAGGCACCTCTCGTCCTGGCAGGAAATGTTTTAATGCACTCTTGAAAATCTAGGTCTATAAAATTACAGTAATGTACATCGAGCTGGCCATCTAATTAATTTAAATTGAAAAGGTAACATGACTCTACTGCACACTTATGGAAAATATTCCCAAAAAAAATACAAATGCTCTGGTTACGCGATGATCTTCTTTTGCCCTCCAACAAAGTCATAGTTTATATTTGTTGAACTGACTTAACTGCCGACATAAACTTTCTTAGTCTTTTAACAGAAAACGAATTTTAATAAAATATTAAACGTACAAAAAACCGAAGTTGTTATGTGCATTTTCCGCTGTTCATAATATATGACGCTGGGAAAACACGATTGTTCTCACAAGTTTCTCTAAGTCATTGCTTTGGAAATGAGGTCTGTATTATTAGTTGGAACATTTGATTGTTAAATATTTAACCGCTGTGGTAGACTAGAATAGCTTATTTCGCTTTGTTAACTGTACAAAGTCGATAAGTATAGCAGAAGTGGAACAGCCAATAAAAATTAACAGAATAATATGGTAGGAATTGGGAATAATAGAGCAGCCAGCAGTAATCGGTAATTAATAAGTTCTTGGTATCCGTTGGCGTTAAAAATTTGAATTTTCTTAGATTTGTTATGGTCACGATGCACCATTGCAAGTAAAACACAGTTAATCAATAGATTTTGAATAAGAACCTTAATGTGGTATAGAACACGTTATTTAAGAGTAATTTAACATTTGTCATAGTTTTAGGGGCTATTTTAAAACACACGCGTACCTGACCTGCTGAATTATTCCCTTTCAGCTATTGATCAACAAATGGAACAGTATTTAATCGAAGTCACAAAATTATCACGTGCGGGTAATATGAATGCTCCTACTTATATTTAGTTTATCCATTGTACTAATGGCAACATAGTAAACAAATGTGGTTCCGATTTTGTATCGTTCACAGAAAGGCCATAATTACATAACCGTTAGAAATTTTCTACGTTTATTTGTGAAGTATAAAAAATTTGGGTTTCTTATTTCTTTCACATCATCATATATTTAAATCTGAAGCTAATAATGAGTAAAATCATATTTGTATAAGAATGCCCATATTTCGAAAGAAATGTTCACGTTGCACAAGTGAGTTCTTTTACTAACAAAGTTCATTATTACGCCGTAAAGGTCGTGGAGTAGTTTTCTTCTCGTTTCGTGTTTGCACCACCCTACGCCACTTTAAGTGTCCTTGAGTTAATCAGGTTGACTATACCATTTTTTAGTAAACTTTGGTAGATTTTGGATTTAGTAACTAGCACTCGCTTCGCACAGAGACGTTTGCGCATGGAACTTCAGGATAGAGCTGTTTTGCGGTTTCTTTTGGGGAAATTTGCAGTATTTCACTTTACTTCCCTGGCTGGGAATCCATTTTTAGGTCGCCTGTTAGTGTCGTTTCGGATTCATTTCGCGGTTCCAGCTGCGATTTGAAATATCTTGTTTCTTATAGCGATAACCTTACCTTATTTACAAACTTCGCTGTATCGATTCCAAGCGCCGTATTTGGTCAGTTATCTTATTTCTGAATTGCGTAATTCCCATATACTATTTATTTAATCGACCTTTTGTGATAACTTAATGTCGTAATAATATTCTGGTTTAGGGATGTTGGTTTCCAATGAATGGCATGAATATTTACACGTATGTTGTTGCTACACCCTTTGTGTTACCGAATGATACATGCTATATAAAGCAACACTTATCTTTATTTGAAAACAATTCGAATTAACAAACACGAACATATGCAGATTTATACTAGGTATTATAATTATACATACAGAGTAAGCGATTACAACACTTTAAACGCTACCAGTTACGCAGAAAGCGCTAAGTCAAAACATGGGTTGCAACTTCCCAAGCCAGACAACTAGGAGACACGAGTGACCGAGTGCCACTTGATAAATACGTGAAACTATGTGAAATTATTCCTATAAAACGAGAACACATTAATAAACCACTAGAATTCACTTGTTTTGTCACCGAGACTATGATGGCCTGCTTATTGCTCATTAGAAGCGTGTTTTAGTCGAACCAGTCTCGTATAACTAATATTACTAATAACAAGGAAAGTGAAAAATCGCATGAGAAAAACAAAATGGCTACATAAAGTATAATGTATGAAGAAAACAAGACGATAAAGCGCAAACTGCGATTCAAAAGCCATTCTCGATCAAATTAGCACAGAAGAAAAATATTTATAGCCAACACGCTAATAACTTATAAACGTTTAAATGACATTATCTGTTTAAAATTGTTGGTATTGAAGTGTAGTTTCTAGTCGAACACATAGGTGTGTAAGATCAGCAATCGTTTAATTTGGGGTGTTGAAGGTGGTCAACCATTGCAGATTTGCATGTTAATGTAAGCTTTTTATAGAAACGCATATTTCAATTGAAATAAACGGTGCAGAAAGTTAAAAAATGTAAGACAGTACGCCCGACAAAGCAGATGCAGCGCCATGCACCAACCAAAAACAACATGACGTATGGAAAGTCTTATTGTGGAAAGTTGTCGTTTATCTTATAGAAAAATTTCAGAAATTGGTATATCTACATAATAGTTCTTTCATTCTTTCATTCACAACATGCAAGTATCGTCGTGAGTTCCAATGGCTGATAAACAAATGAAAATTGAAATGACATTTTGCTCTCAATGAGTCAAATCAAGGTATATTATAGAATCAAGTATTCCGCGAACAAAAAATGACAATGATGTTAGTTTCACCTACCTGTACGCTCCTTGTTTGGAAACCCTTCACGCCAATGGTCGCCCTTGAATAGCTATCCGAAAAGTCACCTCGGCCGATCGATTTCTTTACTACCTGCACCCTTGATTCTGTCCGCCGCTAACTCCGCCGATATTAATTGTCATGGGTTATGTGTGACGTGAAATAGAACACTCAATGAAACGTCACTTTTATTTTAAATCAATGAAGAATTTAAATAGCATGTAAAAATGTAATCCGCGTGATGCGATCCCGGGCCTCCGCTTAATAGTCAGAGCCTGTTGCCCCTAGAAGCGCTTATCAAATGTTTACAACAAATTACTCTAATTGCGTGATCCAAATATGTCTAAAAATGACGACCTAAAACAAAAAAGCGAATATTTTCATATTTCTACTATAAAATTACAAAGAGACTAAAGTTCTAATTTAAAACTAAATTTTTTACAAGAATTTCACTGCCGTGCGATTTTGTTTTTTATGGATTATAGTGACTTGGTAAAGTGTTTTGTGGTCTTCTTGCAACTTGTGCCTTCTTGCCGCCCTTTTTTATTAACGGATCCTTCTGCTATTTCAGGAACGTTTGCAAATCTAAGGAATCCATATTACGCATAATCCGGCAATTTGCATCTACCGACAGCTAACATTTTATATTTATACAATTCTAACACAGTTTACTTACTGCCTGTGTCGGCAGGGCCTCAATTGTGTCTCCTCGAAGATCTACCTTGCTGTAGGCACCCTTTTAGTGTTCACTTAATCATGTGTGACAATGGTTAACACGCTTTATAGTGTTTGCAAGAGTATCTTTAATGCCTGTTTTACTTATTGGCGGTTATAGTAATTATTATTTCACCGATGTTGCACTGAATCTGCTCGTGTGAAAGCTTATAATATAATAGTATATAATGGATGGGGCACCAGCGCGGCCGATCGGTTAGGCAGATTGACTGAGGTACTACGGTACAGGGTTTAATCCCCATATTTGGAAACTAGCGGGCGGTCCACATAGTCGTTTTGGTGATCAAAACCATGGTTGTGGAAATAAGGAAAGTAAGGCAGTCGTCGAAGGCGTGGTGCTAAGCACATCATCCAGTACGCTGTGTGCCAGATGACTGGATTTCGGAAAGAGATATTTCGGCGGCCCTAACCTGCCGAGTCTCAGGATATATTCTTACGTGTGGAATTAAGCGCTCCGAACTTTACTTTTATAAGGAATGGAATAGGTGAAGCCTTACTGAAAGAACATTTACATGTAGAACCATTCCTAAAGAAACAGAACGGGAACAGTTAAAATGGTGCGAACAGTCATGTAGCGCTAAAAGTAGTAGAAATGAAAACAGCCCGAGAATGATTAGTCCTTTTGTATAAACTGGTTGAAATTTTCCATATGTATTGAGTTTACTTTTTTAAATCTTTTTTATACGTAGACCTCTTTTGATGTTTTAGTTATAAAATGTTCACCTATGACGTCAAATTCGCTTCGTGGTGATTGCTAGAAGAGCTAAAGAAACAAGTAATGAAAAAGAATTTTCGAATACAAAACAATGCAAATAATTTTTATATTTTGTTTTCCATAGGGCTGCTAGTTTGTTAACTGAAGGGTGTGGTTTATTTGTCAGCTAGACATTAATAAAAGGATGAAGAGCAAAACATATACATTCTTAGATATCTTCTTTTGTGTGTTGTTTAAAAATATGAAGTTTGATTAGTATACATTATCTGAAGCAATTACTAAGGGAGAAATGTGTATAATTTTTTTTTATCTAAGGTCAACCTACTAGTAATTTCATGTTTGCAACGGGTAACCCAATAAGAACGCAATTTTTACATTTTTAGCCATTTTTTTCTGTAAAAGTTGCAACCCTAGAAATTTAACATTTGCATTTATGATTGTTCCGATTGTTAGTTATAGAGCGCTATACGACGGAACAACGATTTATAATAGTGAACACCCATTACAAAAATGGAAAAAGTGACGCCGAAACCGTTCGCAAACTTCGTGAAATTTTAAGTCTCGAAAGTGCACCAAATCTGTCTACTGTTCAAAAATTGACTAAAAAATTGAGAAACAATAAATCTTCAGTGCATGGTCCTTCCGGTCGGTCCCTCGAAAACATTGTAACTGTGAATGTGAGTGTCGCTGAAAATCAGCGAACGTCACCACAACATGAAAACGGAGTTCTTGTGGCCTCAAGTGGAGAGTATGGACCTGGAAGACATATGGTTTCAGCAGGATGGCCCGCCAAACGTTTTAAACAATTGATTTATTGGGAAATCGATTTCCGGGCCGCATTGTTTCTCGAAACGGTAACGTCAATTACCAACCGAGATCGTTCGATTTGACGCCATGTGACTTCTTTCTTTGGGGTTTTTTGAAACTCAGGTCTATGCAAATAAGCCTCGAAACGTTGTTGAGCTCAATTCCCAGATCCAAGCGTAATTAATGAGACAGCGCCGGAACTCTGTGGAAACGTCATCTAAATTTCATCAAAAGAACAAAGATCGGCGTCCAGAGTCGCGTGGGGGATTTGAAGAATATATTATTCCATAATTAATCGAAACATGCCTTCTTTAAAATTCAATAAGAAGATCAGCAAGCCCTCAAACCAACCTGCGTTTTATTTTCAAATCAAAAATTGAGTTCTTATTGTTCCACTAACATTAAAAGCCCGATTCTGTTCAACATAATCATGGATGAAATAATAAACAAAGTACGGAAGTTAAAGGAAAACAAAATGAGAGACAGTGAAATCACTGTTATGCCGATGACGCAGTATTAGTAACAGAGAACGAGGGTGACCTTCATAGGATGCTATACCTATTTAACAAAATGGCTAAAACATTCAATATGATATCTGCTGACAAAACCAAATGTATGACAACCTCTAAAAAACACTTCTCAGATGCAAGCTAGTCGGCGATGACAAAATTATACAGTAAGAAATTAACTCTAAATACCTCGGCATAGAAATATCACGCTGTGAAGATCTTGAAGCAGAAGTAAGAGAGCAAGCGACAAAAGCAACAAGAATAGCAGCACTCCTTAACAACACAATATGGCGCAGCAAACAGTGAAATTGAAGCTAAGTCCAGAATTTCCAAAACTGCAGTTAGACCAATAATGACGTATACAGCGGAGACCCGACCCGAAACATATAAAACCAAACGATTATTGGAAATAAACGAGATGAAAGTGCTTTGCAGAATAGGTGGGAAGACATTATTGGATAGAGAAAGGAACGAAAACATCAGGAGAATGTGCAACGTGGACAATGATAATGATTGGGTATTAAACCGAAAAAGAGAATGGAACGAACACATCAACCGAATGAACGATGAAGGGATTGTTAAGATGACACGAGACATCAGTACGCCGCAGATTCGTAGGTTGCCCTAGAAAACGACAACCTCCACATTAACTGCACTCAGGCAAAGAAGATGAACGAACAGGCAATTTGCCTAAATCAAAGAAGGAAGAAGAAGAAGAAGAAGGTATTTTAAAATGAGAAATATACAAAATCTGTTTTACAATGTATATAACCAAACCTTAGTGGTGTGCACAATTCCACCTCATAAAAATGTTATTATAGTAATTTACGATTCGAGTAACGTTATCAAGCTTTTTACATTACAAGAGAATAGTTTGAATGAACGAGCGACGTTAGGAGCGAGTTCTTTAAAATTCTCTAGTTATTAATGACACTTACAACAGCGAGTGGTGGTATCACTAGTAAGATACAAACTCAATACTGTATTGTTGGTAGCACTGTCAGGTTACGTTAAATTTGAGATTTTCAGGTTAAGTTTTGCGTCAGTTTGTGTCAAATAACAAACAAAACGTAACCTACTAACATTGAATTTGATATAGACTGACAAGACACTTCAGTGTTGTCAACATGTGATTGAATGCTAATAAAGTATCGTTATGTTATTTTTCTTAACAACACTAGTGCTGTTAAATGCATCTTAACGCAACTCGTTGCTAAGGAGTTATTGTCATAATAACATAATAGGATAAAATAAATAATATTACACACATAAAATGACTGGCAAGTTGACCTGAGAAAAAACTCTTTGTATATGCCTACCTTATAATTATGGTTTCCGATAATATGTACTAACTAGACTTTACAATTTTAAATAAACACCCTGAAGAAGACATCTAACACCCGTATGCATAGTCATTCGCCAGCGGCTCGCCGGCGTTTTGTTATGAATAGTATGCTGGCGGCACTATACGTCTATGTCAAATTCGAGGTTAGGAGGTTAGATTTTGTGCAAGTTTCTGTCAAAACTGACGGAAAACCTAACCTGATAACCTCAACTTTGACATAGACGTACAGTGCCGCCAACATACTATTCATAACGAAACTCCGGCGAGTCGCCGGCGAGCCGCTGGCGAACGACTATGCATACGGATGTAAGAATGTTAAAATATATATTTTTTTGATTTTCAGCTTCTTATTATTGTTGGGCTGAGAAATAACCCGTATCCTTTATTTATCAATATAAATAATATTATCAAATCCTATCCTTCAAGTTGATATTTTTAGAAAGAGTTCATATCCTTTGTCATACAAGAGTGCAATTTGCATTTGTGCACATTACAAAAAAAAATATTGCAGACCTATAACTTACACATACCATGCTCGTTGTTATCAATTTTAGTTAGATGCATGAATCCATCGACCCTGTTCTCTCTATATGCCTCCGTTTCTCCAACTGTCCTCCAAGTTGATCTAGGAGCTCTGCCAATATAAGGACGTTCCCATTTTGGAGTATTTTTATGTAAAGTGGGGTATTCTGCTACAGTCTGGTCAAAATTCCATAAATCTAGTCGACTTTAATTAGGAATCAGTGCCTGGATGTATTTCCTATATTCCATCCACGCATTGACAAGGTCCAATACGAATGCGTGAACGTTCATGCCAATTGTCTACTTTCTTGATCTGACGTAAGACCTATAAATGCTCAGTAGGACGTTCCATTTGTCCACTTCTCCCGTGTTATATTTGTAGAGTAATATGGATTCTGATCGTAGTACGTCAATGTACCATTTATCAGCTTTTTTTTCAAATCAGTGTTTACAATAACTCCACCACTTGCATTCCTTTCTCTTCATTTCTTTGTCACTCAGGGGGAATACAAAAGGTATTGACGCACACTGTATTATAGCATACATAGGCTGTACTTCTTCATTAATTCGTTCAGATAATGAAATACTGTCGCGGTTGAAGCGCCAAACGGTAGTAGATATCCATATGACCGACTTTTTTTTTGTAGCTGTTACATCAACCAAATGAATGGTTTGCCACACGTGTGCGAATATGTTGAAAGGCATCAATAAAATTCCTATAGAACCGTGTCAATTAATTTTTGTTCGTAGAAATTGAACTTGCTGTTTGCATTGTGGACACCTATACATTTCTTCAGTATTAAATTAAATATGTCTTGAATATCCATTTTGCACTTTATATAGATTTGTTATGGCCGCCATGCTTTGGAACAAGCTATCTCGAAATGAAAGATGCTTGGACTATCGGGATATGCTATTAAATTCTTCTGGTTTCTTCTACAACACTCTTCAAACGTTCAATTTCTTTCTTCTTGGACAAATTATATCTCTCAAAGAATGCTTTGACTTTAGGTTCCTCCAATTTCGTTTTATCTTAATCGAGGGAACGATTCTATGCTTGATACAGGATTCATATAGTGACTTCACTGCAAAATGGTTGAATATGTTGTAACACGGCTTTTTTATCTAGCTCTGTACTTTACTGTACTGTACTTATTTAGTCAGAGAGATATAAGGCTCTATTAACATCGTCAGTGTGGCTAAGGGTAAGCTAATATTGTTTTGGGTTAGCTCGCTGTCACCTGGAATGCTGAACATACACATGCAAAAACTACCAGCAATAAAAACCCCACAGTTCACATAAACAACATATAATCTGTAAGAAAAACACAAACACAAGAAAATACATATAAAAACAATACACAATAAAGAGATTGTGCGCTACATGTATAGGTCGCTAAAGTTCAGCTATCAACGCAAAGTCAAATGCCACTAGCTCGAAATGTAAGCTGTCTATTCTTAAAATGCGCTAGTACTAGAAGCGCTGAAATACGAAGTAGCGTGTGCGCTTTCAAATGACCTAACCGTGAGGTTCTGGTTGCATGGGATTTCCCGTGCTCTCAAACACGAGAACGATGGCCCCAGATGTCGCAATAATATTTCACCTTGCACTGTGGTTATAGCTAGCAAGTAACCTGGCTTTTGGTTGCTCCCAAATGTTCTCTTAGTAGCACAATAAAGGCGCTACTTCTATAGCGTCGAGATGTTGCGCTTCGTTCTAGCAGCAGCGAAGCCTTTGTTGATGATGCATCAGGATATCGCTGCTTTCGGAAGCTGGGTTCCCACTTAGGGTTCCCTGTGTGACGGTGGCGAATAATGCGCGCCACTACACACTAAACAGAGCACTTTTAGTGCTCTTATTAGCACGCTTCGCACCTCTGTTAGTTCGCACGCACGAGTCGTTTTTCTGCTTACGACCCGCACCTTTCACTGGTTTGGGTGCGAATGAATCACCCGCAGGGCTCACGGGATTGTTGCAATTCTACTTATCACTCCGCTAACTGGAATTATGCTGCTGTAAACGCAAATTCCCCAACGTTAGCACTGGCGATATCGCGTACAGATACTTATAATACGTCGACGCTCATGCATCGTTTCTGCTTGTACTACGGACCTACTTGGTCAAGGCATAGTGAAACATACGGCTAAGCTTTATTTCTAACAGTGAATATAAGAAAAAAGGTATGAAATATATGAATACAGGTGGCACGAATTGGCCCGTCAATGTCCAATAGACGTAATCTACATGCTGCTATATTTTATTAGAAAATTTTAATTTCGAAAAGTCCACGATACTTAATGAAATTTTTGAACAGACGTTCGTCATTTGAATTTACGTTTACAAAGAGTATTCTCTTAGAACAAACTTTTGCAAACATTCCCTTTCATAAACAATAGCGTGATATCTAACTAAATTATTAGATTACTATAAGACTATGACTTTGGTAAACTTAGAAAAACCAAGTTTTTGGACAAGTATTGTAAAGAATAAATGTGATTTTTTCAAATTAATAGTTTATGTGCAGCTTTAAATTAAGAAGAAGGTACAAATACACTGATGGAAAAAAAGTTAAAGATATAAAAACGCGTTTATAAAGAAATTTTTCAAATTCTAGTAGGTGCGCAATTTATACATCATCACACCAGTACATATATTACCTCATTTTTAAGTCTTTTTAAAGAAGTGAAGTGGTAGAGCAGCTTGAATATGTAACTGAGGCGGAATTTCTCTTCCTTTAAATCTAACTATTTCTTAAGTTGAGAAATAAAGACTATTATTAGTATATTAGTTAGATAAGACCCCTATATTGGAATCATAGTCGTTCCCTAAATATTTTAGAAGATGCCCATCTCTTAGAACTTGCTGAAAGTTGTTGAAGTTAGAACGTGCCACTGGCACATAAAAACTTATTAACACAATTGATCAATCGCTGCTTTTGGGGAAACATGAAAGTTAGTAAGATTTTCATTTTGTCCCCTTGCAAGCACAGTTAAAATATAAAAATTCTATCTGTTTCTATCAAATTCTGGTTACGCTATCGAATTAAATCTGAAATTTATCCTAAGACAAATTTTTTTATTCTAGTCGCACTTCTTGCACTTTAAAATCAATCTGTAAAAACACGTATTATATATACTAGCGCGGCATTGAAGAGAAATCCGAATAGCAGTTTCCTACTTCAAACATAGATGGCAAAGTCATTATAAGCAATACGCCGAATGGCCACCTGTAGGAACTCTGTAATTTCGAAGCTAAAACACAAACTAAGATCAATAATAAAACTAGTTTAAGTGACAGGTGAAGTTTATACATTTTGACTATTGGGAAATATTTATCATTCGGCTTTACTGATTTATTATATCCAATTTTAGGATGTTTTTTTAATTGCTGTAGATGTTTGCATGTGATGTATGATCACATTTCTCTGAAACTGAGATACTTATTTCATTTAAAATAATATTTAACAAAATTCTATAAGTACTGAAAGCGTATAGTAGGCAGAGAACCATGAATTCCACTTATTTACTACATTTGTACCTCTTGTTATTAAGAACTTGTTATTAAAAAGTACTAATTAAATTCGATGTTTCTCAGAACTGTTACGTAGAATATCTGGCCTACTTCATTTATCTTTTAAGGTTTTCTCGAGTTTATGATTTGGCTTCATAGGCATTTGCTTTTTCATATATTTACCTATATGGTGACCATATGTACTGTCCACCCATGTTTTATCTGTCATATAAGCCTCTCATAAGAAAATGTAATGTGTTTCATTTAGCCGGAAAGATGACTCGATTGCCATTTCCAAAAAGGGGCATGAATACCTACCTGAGTTCTGTAAGAAGTGGGGAACCAATAAGGAAAATCTAAAAGCTTAGAGCCATTCAAAGAATTTAAACAACTTATAAAGAATGTTAAACCTAAAGTATACCATGAAATATAAAGAGAATTAAATGTTAAGTATGTTGATTCTGTTAAAACCGTAACTAGAATTATAGCACTACAGAACCGTGAAGAAGAAAAGTACGGCGACTGGTCTTGATACTTGCAGAGCTAATACAAGATCAGATAGAGAAAGAATAAGGTGTGGAACAAATTGTGGCATAGAAAGGTCAGAAGATTGGCACACTTCGACCTCTGTATTTATAAAATAACTGGAAGAACCACAGAAGCATTGCCTTGATACCATATGGTTGTCATTAATTAATGACTGGTTTCCATATGGACTTTTTTCGGTCATGCTGCGTTACCTATTTTGCTAGATTTTAGTGCATTCAAGACTTCGGATATATCAGGAGATGTTTTACGTTTGTACTCAGTGCGTATGATTTTCATTTATCAAGTATTTAGTTGGTGTCTGTTATCATTTGTTACAGTCTAAATTACACTTTACGACCTGAAAACAACATCAAAATACGAAAACATGATGGGAATAAGGGTTCATTGCGATATTATTAATTAGGACAACGACCTGTTAAACGAAATAAATATCTTAAATGCTATAAACGCCACCACTTTTTCAAATCGGGAAATGCAAAGAAGCCCACTATAGGTGGAAATGTGGGCCTCCCTTTAAAAGTGTCTGCAGTGTTCGATGCCAGCCAGCGTATAGCCTTGGTGAACTTACTTTTCGTTAACTTCTTCAGCTTTCTGAAGTTCTTACAAAAGAAGGTACATAGCACATAATATAACTTCAGATGCAATATTATAAATAAATAACGCATGACTAATTTCGAATGAAATGCATTAACTTGAAAAACAAATACATGTGTAATGGTTTTACAAACATTAAATCAATTGCAAAGGGTTAGTAGTTCTAAAGTATTGGCACCGAAACAATCTGACATAAACAAAGTATACCTACCACAATAAAATAAGCCGTGGTAAATCGGCGGCAACGGATACATTTATTTATTTATTTATCGTATGGCTTTTGCTTGGCCTGGAGTACCGGGTTTGTGACCCGAGATATTTGGCCGCCAACTCTATGATATGATATCACATCACGTATGTAGCATGTGTTATGTGTGGTCAGGTTACTCTTTCCCATAGACCAGTCTTCCGGGAAGAGCGCCGTTAATTCTATTTCAACGGTGAATGGTGACCGGGCCCTATACCGATCCAATTGACTGAGGAAAATTCCGCCTGTCCATGGATTCGAACCGAGGACTTGCTATCGCAAGCCTGACGTCCTTACTACTGCCCCATGCGGTTGTATAACGGCTAAATAATTTGACTCGGTGGCGTTCGTTGAGAACGAGCCACAAGAAACGAATTATAGCTACGCTTATTCAAAATGTTGGTCATGCGTAATAATTCTAAATGTAGCTAGAGTCACCGTCGTATTACGTCACAAAAAGTTCTAAGTGGCGTATCACTAAACGATTTTAAAATACATTATAAAACTAAAACGGTAATTGATTTGAAAGCGCAGGAACCGCTACAATGACGTCCAACGAAGCTGCCAGCAATGGCAGCCTCAGCACTGCGCACATAATTTGACGAGAGACTAGAACAAGGCTTCAAGACGATAGTTACCAGTTGCCAAGAGTTGGAATACCGATAATGCCCCAAAGGGTAAATAAATGACGTAAATTTCAACATGAGAAATTCGACGTATGCCCGCTTGAGAATCCTGCAGTTGAATACTCTTGATGCCAAATTGGAAGTTTCAAATACTCCAGGAAAAGAATTTTGAGCCGACATTGCCTTATTTATGTCCCTTACTCCGACGAGTCACCACCCATCTTGACGGGAAAGGCAGAAATTGTCACACATGCTACAAACATAGTAATGGGAACTAAACACGGCTTCAGGAGGCACACAATGTACGAATCAATTTACCGGGATTCCGTGGGGCCCGAAGACGACGGCTGAGTCCCAATACAACCTTTCGAGTCGCTGTAGGTGGAAGAATGCTGCGAACAGCGGGAGGGAAGGAAGAAACGCAAGCGCCCACTCCCTCTAACTCATGCTGTTGCTCAAGGAGGCATACGAATTTTCGTGGCCAGCGCAGTCCGCTGAAAATTAACATGCATGGACTTGCTATGGGTCGCGACTCCCTGGAGACGCCTGGGTCATTAAAGATAAGAAGTCGTAGCAATATGACAAAACCAATCTGAACCTCAAGGGAAGCTGCAATTTCACAAGCTGAACGCAACATATGTCCCTAATTACTCAGGTTTGCTTTTGAACGTTACCCAGTTGGTCTTAAGGAGGTGCGGTAAGATGCTTATATTTGAAAGAAAAATGCGGAAACGCTAAATTCAAAAAGGTAAAGAACGGGAGTTTCGAAACGTAATTAAATTATCAAACTGAACTCAAATCAGGCGGGAAAGTGCACAACTACAAAAATTGTAGTTACACATTTTATTGCTGTCGTTGACTGTTGACGAGTCTAGTTAAGTTTAGATCTCTTACGTAGGTACTAAAGTCATCGTGTTTCTTCTCAAGCTCTTCTATCTGCCCGCATTTTTTCTTCATTAATTTCTATTTGGATTTTGCTAGTATATTTATCTTGGTTTCGGCGTTATTTCCTCTTCTTTCTTAAATTAACAGCAAAATATCATCTGCCATCCACATTTTTTACTTGTATTGTAAATGCGAAAAAGTCACCTTCCGATATTTCTTCAGGTCTTTACGTTTCATTCTGCCTTGGTGCAGTAAAAATAGATTTTCTCAATTGCGTCTGTCTTTCTGTCTGTCTATCTATTACTTAAATGAAAGTAATACTATACACATAGGCAGCTGCTTCTCACCGATGGGAGGCGTCCTCGGTTGCCGCAGCAGCGTACGGCCGCTTACTTGTAGGCTACCGCTATCATAGAAATCGTATATGCAATCTCGTTCGTAGGCGCTGATGTTCGAATCCCATCACCGGCAATGTTTTTATTTTAAAATTGATGTAATTAGCTTTACCAAGTGTTTCCTCCTAATATTTCAGTAATATTACGAACGTAAAGGATATTTTTACTCTTATTTTCCTTGAATTTTAAAATTGCTTAGTACCACAACGTCTACTTGCGAGGGAAGTTCTGAATAAAGAATTTTACAGTTTTTGTATGTGTGTAGTGTAAATGAAATGGCTTGAGTTAGTGACGATAGTAGTTTTAAGTTGTTTCCAGCTGTTTTGTAAACGGTATAGGTAAGTTCCGAAATTTTAGAGTTTATTTTTATTGTGGATCTTCTTGTATGCCACCTTTCTTCAGCTTTTAAAAATAGTAGGTGTCAAAATTTACAGTTTTAACATAACAAATTTCAATTTCCAATTTTAACTTATGCATCATATGGTAAGATACCAGTTAGCTCCTGAATATATAACGGTAGAGTGGTCGTAGTTCAAATGCCAAATAAAGAACAAATCGTCACAATTACAACATTAATGAGTTTGCTCCAGGCTTTTAAAATACGACACATAAAGAGTACACCGACAAAACCACTCTAAGTATTTATGCTAATCTTTTATGAACAACACAAAGAGCACCAATAAAACTAAACCATGTAATCAATAATAACGATTACATTTAATAGATTAAGCTTATGTATATACCCACCAAATAGTAATTGGATTTTGTAAATATTTTATTTAAATTTATTTAGTAATTCGACAAATTAAAAGTTTTGTGCAAGGTGTAATAGTAAAATTTCGAAGATTTTAGACAGAATGTGGGAATTTCCAAATTGCCGTTTTGAACGCAATCCTTAAAAGTCTACTCTGACTCCCTCGAACCCAATAAACGTTGTTTTTTTGTCTGTCTGTGTGTCTGCGTATCTGTGTGTCTGTGTGTTTGTGTGTGAACAGAATAAAGTATGGTGTTTACTCTTGTGATTTTTCGGCTTTTTCGATTTTTCCCAAAAACGGCTCTAACGATTTTTTCAAACGTTACATTTTTATTGTGTATGTGACATAAGTGATTTCCCAGCTGAATGTCTTTAACATGGGTTTTTTATATACTTATAGATCTCATCAATACAAACAAAAAAGTTCTAATAAACATGGGTCCGGAAACTACCAATATTATCAAAATATTCTAACAATTTGTGAATGTTACCAACATAACCCTAATTATCCGTTTATTAGTCTTATCGTATAGAAAGGTTATGTTTGATTGTCATATAAGGAAGTTGCCTAACGACAAGGCGTAAAAACTTCCATAAATTAAATTTCTGGCGTTACAAGGGTTTGAGGTATTTTATTTAATTTCATTTTTACCTTTCCTACCACACGATTGTGATACAATTAAACGTCTGTTCTATGATGTATATTTACAGCACGTAATTCATTTGTGTGCAAATCGATTTGGTATCTCATAATTTGATATGATAATCTACTGCGAAACTATGTATGGAGACGTCGTAGCGATAGTTTAAATCAAATATTTACTGTCGTCACTTTTTTCCTTGGCAAAATTTTGTCAAGGTATTAACTCTTGCGTTTCGTTCCCCTAATTCAAATCCTTCTGTTTCAACTTGTCCAACTTTGGCATTAAAATTACTATCATATCACTCCCAAACATTGTTTATTTTTACTGTTTTCATTAGCTCCTTCACTTTTTTATATAACATTTATATCGCGGGCTCCTCAAGCATTTGGGAATAAACCTGAAAGGTGGTTATGTTGTTAGTAAATCTTTTGACTTCTAAAATTTGTTCCGTCCGAGTGTGGACCGAAATCTGTTGGTTTTCCGGATTACTATGAAATCTGCGCGCCTGTAACAATTGAGGAGGGTATCTCCCGAATAATGTAAAGCTGGATTTTTATTCCCACATCTTCCAGTCCACGAGGCCTAGGTTAATTAGTTCCGTATCATTGATTGTGTTATCCAGTTTTCTAGCAATTCCACATATCAATTCTGAGATTTAAAGTTTTATTATTTTCCACTTTCTGGTGGGCTTTAGTATGTTATCCGGGAATTTTTTTAACCTTCCTTAGCTATTTAAAGTAATTTCAGAATGAAGAAAGCCTCCAATAGGAAGACAAATATGTGGGTTAGAAGCAGTAAACAGCGTTGTATATCTTGGTGTATTAATTACCAATACAGTCTGTCAGGCGCAATTATGAAAAGAATAGGAAGATAATAGTATTACAAAGAGTTGTATGAATCACAAACTGGACGATTACAGCTGCTCTGCGTATGCAAATAAATGAAATTTTGGGTTGGAGAAAGCTATTACGAATATCCTGGACAGCTACATGTACTAATGACTACATTAAACAAATACATAAATAGGAAAACATTTCGAGCATGACAGTCAGATAGCCAAAAAAAGCTAATTTTATAAGGTACGGTGGGAGCTCAAAAGGAGCTATGGGGTAAACGAGTCAACAGGAAAAGTGTACTTAAATGTCAATAGAGATAAGTGGAGAATTTCTAGGTTGAGTTTTCTTTAAGCAAGCTTCCACTATGCCTGGAGCGATGTGTAGCTACATCTTGTAAAATATCTTTTATTAAGAATAATTGAACCAGTCCTCTAATATAAGTTTCTAAGTTTATTGTGACTAAGCACCTATTTCAGCTTTATTTAGCCCTAGTAATCTAACGCACCTTAGATTTTCCTAAAAGCTACTTAATGGCAATGGGAATTTAAAGGATACAGAGAGTTTTATTTGCCATGGGTAACGTTGAGCTTAGTTGCAGTTATACTTTTGATTTGGATTCTCAAATTATTCTCCCACGGGTAAGGTGATGTTTCATGATTTTGTTAGGTCTTTCGGAAGTTGTTATTTTGATTAGTTAGCTCTGGTAGTCCAATAGTTGTCTATTTCAAATTAAGTGTCTGTTTTGGCGTTTTAAAGTTTGATGTTATGTATATGCTTATATGCCATTAGGGACTTTTAGTCTATTTATTAAGGCTGGATACCTGTAGCTGAATGTTTTAGGCAGTGTCTTTTATCCAACAGGTGTGATATTATTTGAAAGGCCAGTCCAGTTATTAGATTATATGCCGGTATGTGATACTGCATATTGCCTTGGCTTCGCAAGGATTTTCTGTTAGATTTTGAAAATAGTTTACTCTAATTCGCAAAGCTATTCATTTCATCTTGTCGTGTTGAGTCCTAGCACGCTCCTTAGTAACTACTTTCTACTGTCTAAGGTAGTGGTAGGTCTATGGTAGTGAAATCACTTATCGGTTTTGTTTTGTTTTTCAATTGAACGACTTGCGGCTGAACAAAAATGTCTCACTTTTTATGGGGGATCTGTAATTGAGTGGTTGCCGTATATCAGTTATATTTACCCAATTTTTATAGTTTTTTCCTCTTTATTACTGTACCTGCCACCGGAGATGGATCACTAAGCCGATTTACACCCGAAGTAAGTGTTTTCCGAATGCACTCCGCACCTGTGCGCTAATTCCATCTTGTTTCAGGGTTTTTATGTATGGTTATTTGTACTTATGGATATTTATATTGGAGCTTTATCGATTTACAGGATTTGGGTGTCTGGATTATGGAAATGGATTTCTAGATTGGACACTGTAGTTATAATTTTGGTCGCTTTTTAAACTTCGCTTTTTCAGAGCGCTGGACTCAAGAGCTAATCCACAACTTTGCTTTCATTTCAATAAATATTCTTCCGCAATTGAAAATATATTAGAAGAAATAAGTTTACGAGCTTGCATTATTTAAATTTTTCAGTTTATGCACGATTTACCATTTATTGATTCAGTGAATTATTATTGATTTACGGTATGACGCAATATAAAGTATACCAAAATTGAAAATTAAACCTAATGACTGAATAAATAATGATACAGTTACAACACTATTAATAATGTAAAGCTTATTTAACAGTGCGTTCACTATATTCTCCTTGGGTAGCAAACGCCCTTGAAAGTAGTTAAATCTTTCTATAAAAGCTCGCTCAACATTTCAATCTCTAGCGTTTATCAGCTATACTAATCCCATTAGTCAATAAGTAATATGTAATATAGTTTAGTCATGCAAATATATTTAATTTTGTTAACTTGGATAAGAAGTTTGTAGTTTTGGTATTATTTATTTTGCGTTATATTGTATATGTGTATTTCCTACGTACCTTGCACTTCATTTGTGAGTTTAGATTGAATTTGAAATTAAAACATATACTTTACGCTGTGAGCACTACAGGTACGCGTCGTAGGTTTAGTATTGAACTTGGCTCAGTTACTTATGTACCTTGTATTTAGATAGATAAAATATTTATTGCCGTACGAGAAACTGCCCTCTTACTTTATTTTTATTATTATTTATTAAAGAGATAAAACACAGGGCATTAACGACACAGGTTATTAGCCCCGGGAACTATAGTTTTATATTATATTATTTGACATTTTGGTAACACTTAGGTAACACATAAGTTTTTGCACATTTTGAAAGTCATTATTTAGGATAACACTGAGGTCATTGGACGTTATTACAGCTGCTCTTCTTGCCTGGTTGTATTTTGTACACTCAACGAGTAAATGTCGAACGGTGATTCGCGTATTGCAGACTTCGCAAATATGGTAGGTCCCCATGACGAAGAAGGTGAACATGGGTGATCCGGGTATGTCCAATTCTCAATCTGGTTAACAGCACTTGTTGATGGCGATTGTTTGAGCAAGGCCAGGGTTTCACTGTCGGTTTAATGTTTCTTAATTTATTGTTAGTGACGTTGGCCTACTTGATCTCCCATCGTTCCCTGAGGCGATTTTTAATTATGGTCTTTGCGTCTTCATAAAATATGCGTGTGGTTGCGAATTCGTCCTTCGCGATGGCAGATTTAGCTGCCCTCTTACGTTATTTGTCTGAATTTATTTTGAAATACATATCAAGTATTTATGTTTGTTTTTCTATAAGAAGTTATAGCTTATCAAAAAGCTTGCGTCCGATAAATTTATTTTTCAGGTGTCTTTCTTCAATGTAAGTTGCGATTACTAGATCACCGGAAAATACTACAATTTATATTCGCCAGTTGTGGCAGAATTAAGTTGGTGGCGTCTTTAATTGGTTTTGATCGTTTTAGTGTTAGCCCATCCCTCCTCCGAAGTAGCTCAGCTATCCCCTTGAACGCTATTAGTTGCGGACTGTTTTTGGTATTTACAACTCGCTATCCTGCTTATATTGAAGTGGTGCATGATTATCATTAGGTTTTTTTCTACTTCCGCCTATTAGATCGTTCTGCGGTCATACACTAATTGCATTTCTTATGAAGGAAGTATCATTGTATCGACATCAACTAACTAGGTTGAATTAATGTGAGCGATTATTTTGTTCACAATTATGATCACTCGGTGATAATAAGTAGTAAGCTTTTACGTTACATTCGAAGCTAATGTAGAAATTAAGCTGCATTATTGAAGTTAGCTAGATAAAGCTACATTTCCCAGTAGTATTTCTTGCACACAAGCTGCTCAGTATGCATTGAAATAGACGGAAAACGTCTTGCTGAACTTTCAGCAATTAAGCCAATAGCGATAATTAAGCAAGAGTGGCAAATAGAATTAGCTGACTTCTGAATCACGGCAAACAAATTGAATTATGTAGTCTATTTGCTGACCTTAACGGCAACTGATTGATTAATTAGTGGCGGCAGCAGAAAGTAGATTTTCTGAACTTTTAAACCACTTTTCTGCTCTAGTGACACGTGACCTGTAAGGTATCCAAAGTTATTAATAATCCATTATCACTAAAAAAGCCGCTGTAAAGCTGTTTTATCAAAGGCCTTGCAGTAATGGCTTTATAATAACAGCGTTTTTGTTTTATTTCTTTGAATTTTCCAAGTAATGTGAACGTTGGCTATTAATTTCCTTTTTAATTCTCATTATTCCCACTACCTTGTAAATGGGCAAGTTATACCTGGCATTATCAGTTATTGAGCTCGAAGCTACTCAAAATATCTTTTTATGGCGCAAGTGGAGGTGTGGCATTGAAGTACTTAAAGCAACTCGAGGACTTTTAACTCGATCATGAAACCGAGTCCTGTGCTAGCACGCAGCTTAACTGGGAACATTTTAACTCATTGCTGCATTAACTTAATGCAATTTGAGGGACGAGATGACATCTTGTTGCCGCTGGTTAGAGTTAAAGAGCAAGAATTATCTACCTAATAAGTCTTGTTTAATCAGCTTTCGTTCATTTAATGAGCGTGTGCGAAGTATATTATGCTACGAGTATTTAAAATGAGCAGTTTATTGTAAAACTGTTTCTCTCGTTTCCTCTAATTCTCTAAATTTTTCGTCGATTATATTTATACTCAACGCTGGGGATTTATTCCATTTTGGCTCATGTAATGTAATGGACAATACTATTAGTAAATCTATTGTAGTAAAATTGCGACAAGGTAGCCATCGAGTACTAGTTTTTCTATATGACGCAAATGATGCTCAATAAAGGTTTATAAGTCCTAATTACAGCCCTCTAGCATTGAAATTACTGAACTATGATGTTTTTAAAGTGAAATTAGTGAGTGAAAATGTTTTGATACTGTTATGCAACAACGTCTATTAATAGTTCAATTTTTAATTCGTATAAGAGAACCTTTCCTCTTGCTTCTAGAGCCTAATCCTGTGCTTGGCTTATAGTTTGTATCTGAATGTAACATGAATTTCTGATTCACGGCCATATTTGCAGCCTTTGGTTGTATGGCCCATATTGGACTCCAAGGACGATACCCAAACCAACCCCATATAATGCGATAAATAAGAGTAGGTAAAGGAGGCGTTAAAACCACTTAGCTGAAGACTCGCATGTCTAGTGGCTTCCATGATCACATCTAAGCCGAATACCGGGCTGGTTGCATAGCCATATGCTTCAA
Organism: Agriotes lineatus; assembly: GCA_940337035.1. Classification (NCBI taxonomy): domain Eukaryota; kingdom Metazoa; phylum Arthropoda; class Insecta; order Coleoptera; family Elateridae; genus Agriotes; species Agriotes lineatus. The sequence goes on along the minus strand of CALNHX010010216.1, from coordinate 13,009 downwards.
GGACTGGTCAAACAATCTCGAAAGTTAAGCAACGTTCGCAGCGGTCAGCACTCGGACGGGTGTCTGGCCTAGAGTGGTAGTAAAATCGCAACCAGCCGTGCTTCGGAGAGCATGTTAAGCCGTCGGACCCGGTTGTGATTTTGGTGACAGTTGTTAGGTTACGCCAGAAGCCCTCGCGCAACCTGAAAACTCTGATAACAGTCTTCTTACCACAAGCCATACGATACACAACCGATTACCATCAGGGCGAGGATGTTTAAGAACAGGAGAAGCAACTCCCAAGCAATAGTAAATCCGAGCCTAAAATGGTAAAGCACCCAGAGAAGAAAGGAAATCTGAGGGTCCATATAACCAAGAAATGTGTATAGAATATTTGTCGAGCTACCTTGAGCGTCCTAGCAACTAATTCTAAGAAATATGGCTCGCAACTAACCTTCTCATAGACAATTTGAGGTGATGTAAGCAAGGTTATCAACCATTTCCATTACAACCAACCGATCTACAGAAAATGTAGATTGTAGATCGCCGTTCCAACCAATCGTTTCAACGATAATGCGAACAGATGTTCATCACACAAATAAAAAGCGTTCTTTATTATTATCTCAACCCACAGACCCAAAGATAATGTGGATAGATGTTCGTCATGCAAGAAAAACTGACCACTATCTTTATTCTAACCAGCCGACCCAAAGATAATGCGGACGAGCAAATATCATTCGTCTTCAATCGTCTCTAACTGAAGCTGTATTCTGTGTACGTTTTTACTAGTTCTCTGACAGTGTCCTCGACTACTTGTTCGCATCTTTCCTTTGTCCGTCACTTTGGTTGTGTTTTGCACTGTATTGTTTCGCGTCCTTCATATGTTATTTTCTTAGGGAATATTATATTTGACGATTTCAGTACCTGCATTATCTGAACGGTTGTTCTCAACGGTAGTTTGCCCAGAATTCCTTCGTAAACTATTTTATCTTATTGGGCTCAGAATTCTTTTCACGACACCAAATACATCCAGGAGATTTTCAGTGTTTTTCATAAGCGTCCAGGTTTCGTCACCGTATCACAGAATTGATCGTACAGGTATTAATAATTTTATTTTTATATCTACATTATTTGACTTTATTACTGGAAGTAGTGTGATACTAAACTTAAAGCCGATATCAAACCATTGCGACTACATGGGCATAGTTGAGGACCGGGTAGGTAACAGTGAACACGACGTGCGGTTCTTTACAAAAAGTTAAATTTATTAATCAGTCCAAACGGTGCCCCAGTCAGTTTTTATGTAACAAACGTGCTCAGAAGAGAACTCATAAACTAAAATCTTAACCCTCTTCTACATTAATCTGAAATGCAACAAATATCATAACTTGATCTTAGCTCTCTTTGCTGTAACGAAAACACTCATATCCATAATCAAAGGTATAATTGTAAAAAATTTGGTAATTTAATACAACTGTTCAATACATTGTGTGTACTCACTAAACATAAGATCAATACCAATTCCGTTAAATGGAGAAACTACATAGAAAGTTTAAGGAGTGAATAATGTTACTAAGCTAACTTCGATGAGGTTTTAGGGTGTTTTTCGAGTGCATAGGCACAACGCAAAATGCAAGGTACGAGATCAAAGCCAAATTATTCAACATATAAGCAAAGCTGAAGTTGGAGGAACCTTGAAAGAATTTAGTCGAATACTCAATGAATCCTCAATCGAGATAAACACAAGTTAAATGTCAATTTGAAGAATTCAGCCCGATTCGTGGAAGCACTCCACAAAATTCATAAATCAACAGCAGAGCTACGTGCACAAAGTGCAGACTCCCTGTGCAGTTTACTAGCTCCTTGGCGATTAGCAACAGCACACGCCGAATTTGGGTTAAGGCCACCTCAAGCATGGGATTCGCCGTGGCGGAAGCAGCAAATTGTATATGATACGGGACGAGAATCTGGACACGAGATTACAACAGTTCAATACGATACCACTACAGAGCATCATTACGGGATTATAGCATCTCGTTACTGGATCAGAGCAGGATCAAAACAGTTTGTTATGGAATCACGACAGGAGCAAAATAACTAGAAATACCCCGAAAGTTAAACCAATTCGACAACAGTAAGAAATCAGGCTAAAATGACCACGTGCAACTTACCCCAGACATAAAAATCGGGCTGTGACTAGTGAAAAAACTACGAAACCTCACGTTTCAAAATGGCGGACGAAGTCAGTACTACGGCGCGGACAATTCAAATAATACCCAAATTGCTCTAGCCAAAATACGTCGCATTTTGCTTGTAACAGGTGTATAAAACAGTTATATTTGTTAGATTGATTACTTTAGTTATAATATTTTCTTCCTTGTTGGAAATGTTCTTCTTTCTTCCTACGAAAGTTTAATTGGTTAGTTTGAAGGGCCAGTCACATCACTATTGACTCTTTTTGTGATTATGCATTTGTCTAATCTACTGATGTGTGAGTTTTTATTTAATATTATACATAGTACAATGCAAGTAAATTTATATAATATCGTGTCTTCTGTTGTCTACGTATCGAATAGGTGAGAAACCATTTCCTTGTTTTACTCCCTGTGGTATTTACATAGGTTGGATTAGTTCATTCGCATCTGTGCTTCGGTGTTGTGGCTTCTGTTAACCAAACGAGCTTCGACGGTATGCGGAAATTTTTCTTTGTACCGCCACCACAAGACTGGCAAAAAATTTAAAAATAGTTGATGGATGTCAGTATTATAGCCGCACTTAAAAAAATAATTGGGAATAACAGATCGATGGTGGCCTATCGGATCAAAACCAGTTTGGTATTCTGCTAGAAGTTGTTCTACAAACTTTTCTCGAGATATGCGTAAATATTGTGTAGGCAGTAAATGCAAACGATAGTCATCTATAGTTTTTAGATGAACGTTTGTCCCTCTTTACGTAGTACAATATGACAATAAATATAGGATACCAAAATTAAGAGCAGCGTATCAGTTGCAATTTAAATGACAATTGCTGTAAATGTCATTCCGATCTTTTGTCGACACCTTCTCGTTAAAAGTATGCAATAACCGTGTTAAACAAGATGCTTGAACGCGTTGAACTTTTGTGTCGAGTCACGCCTTGTAGTATTTTTTACTGGCATAATTTTTCTGGAATGATATTGCTTATACGATTTCACTTTTCTATCGCTGCGAGTGTGTTTAAACTAACTTTTTAAATAAAGAAGTTTTCAGTGCTTATAAGCTGTGATAAACATCGTCCTCAATTTGTTGAGAAGATTTTTCAAGTGTTAAAGTTTACAAAGAAATAACTTAAAAGTCTTTGTCGTTGAACTACAAGGCATTAAAAATTCGATATTTGAAAGAGATTCTCGATGTTGATCACAAATTCGGTTTATATTCCTGACAATACCTACAACACTATTATTGAATAATTAATATGATCTTGAGGCTGATATTTTAAGGGGTTGTTACAAAAATTTTGTGTAAAATTTTACAAAAGTTGTGCGCAATATTCACTCCGAAATTTGATGTACAGATGACCCGCTTACAAACAGAAATTGAATAGGTGCTTTGGGGGCAGAGTAGTACCTTTGTACTAAAAAGTTTACTTAAATGTCAGAAATAACGAAAAACTAGGGCGCCAGGTTCTACAGCATACTGTGACAAGCAGCAGAACCATACGAGAACAACAGAATTCAAACTCTATAGTGGTGAAACAGGGTTTCAGAGACAAAACAACGTTTGACGAGTCAGCTAGTTTAACATAAATATAAATATGTTGAACTGCTTCTGTATGTGATTCCTGTTAATACCACGCCGAAGAGTGTATAGATTAGTGACGTAACTTTAGTAATACGGTTAAAATACTAACTTAAACTGGGTGTGATAATAACACATTTGTGGAAGATTAATTTGCAAGTATCGCAACATAAACACTTCAGCATATTAAAAACACCAGGTTCGTTGCATTTCAATCTAAAACTGTAGCATTCCAAAGTCGAGCTACTAAAATATAATAAATCTTATCTTAAAGTCCTTAGGAGAAATACAGGTTGGATACTTTGCAACTAGTTCTTTTTTATTTCAAATAGAAGGCTAATTTGAGAATTTTCGAATTAATAATAAAAGAGGAAACCACTTCCTGTTTTGAATAAAAAACAAAATGGAGCTTAATAGCGTCTAGCAGCAAATAAATTAGGAGCTGATTCCCAGCTTAAAAGGATACAAAATTGGAAACCTTTCATCTGTAAGGTTCCAATTAATCTAATTCTACAGTATATTAAGAAGTAATGATTTTTTCAGGCAAATAGAATTAATTCATTGGGCAGTTTCTTAATACGAATTAATTGGTAGGTAAATACATTGGGCGATCCGTAAATATCCTAATAGAAAATGTCGTTGGTTTAGGTTTTCCTTTTTTTTCTGCTTCCCATGTCGTTCTTTGCTATATTTGAACATGGGACGTTATAATTCAATTGGATCGAGTCCCACGGAGCCTCAATGAAACTTTTCTCACCCAAAAATCAGCTTCATTAGTCTGGCGACGAGATGTACATATGAAATTTGATTTACCTTCAATAACTTCATCATAGAGTAATAAGAAGATTTAATTACCTTATCAGTAATGAGGCTGAAAGCAGTCAAATAAATAACCACCAGCTTATAGTTGCAAATGTCAGATAGGGTTTAATATTATACAGCAGATGGGCATTTCTTATACTTTAGAAATGTGAATTGAGTGAACTGATAAATCATTTAACAACCTTCATTTAAAATAGAAATAGGTTAAGAGGCTATAAAGAGCTCTTTAAAGTTATCTTACCTAAAGGTGCTGAATTTCCGAAAAAGAAAGAAAACCTTTCTATAAAACTCTTGACTGATTAATCAATGTAAATCTGATAAGAACTCTAATTCGATATTTCCGTATAAAATATCATATAGAAACTGCCATAGTAGATAAACTTTTATTATAGTAAACTCATAATTAACCATTAACATGACTCCTGAATTATATGATTGAATGTACATAAATATTAGAAAGAAAAAAAATAACACTTTAAATACGTTGTTGGCGCCCAATACTTCTTTCTTAGTGAACCTAAAGCCTTTATGCGAAAGTGAAGTAAACAAAAATCCCACATTTATCATACCCATATCGCAGCCGAAGATAGAGCTAGTCGGAGTTATGTGAGCCTTCTAAGGTAGGTTGCAGTAGTTGGTACAACACAACAATCAAAGAAACGATTTAGATTTTAAATATTACCTATATAAATATTTGGAATATTTAGAGATTTAGAGCATTACCTAGCAAGAAGGTACTTAAGAAAACTATTTAACTTAATGATCAGCAGATTTTGCTAAGCGGCGAAGTCTTATCCGATGCACGCAATCATAAAAACGGACCTATTCGTATTCAAATGCAAGCACTTCACGTAATCGCCAAATAAATAGTACTCCTATATCAGGGAGATTACTCTTCCACTATTCTTAACAACATAAATTAGGAAGATCCAGCTTATGAAATTGATAAACTGGTGGTTGTTTACTAGTTAGGAATTAGAAGAAATTGAAATATGCAATAAGTAATCGTTATAACAAATGCAATTCGACAAGCTATGTGATTTCAACGCACGACCGGTGGTTACGGATCCGGGCACAAAACCAAGAGGAATCGCAAAAGAAACCAAATGAATCCGTCGCTATCAGGTGGTGGTAGGGTTTTTTCCGGCGTACGATGTGGGGCCCCAAAAGACGAAAAACACCATATAAGACACCTTTAGCACTCCACGATTTACGATAGGTTGGCAGAGGTAATGCCAAGGTCGTCAGAGTTTAATGAGAAAGAGGCATCAAATCAATCCGAGAAAACGTCAAACCACGTGAAGGTAGAAAGATCAGATTTTGTGTGGCCAACAGGTAGATTTACTTAAAAAATAACATTAAATCCCGACTGAGTCAGATAGGTGCAGCAATTCATCAAACCAACTCTATACCCGTCTACTGAGTATTTTTGGGACAAATTCCTTTACTAAACGTTCGCTATAGGGATCTCAAAATGCTCCTTACATCATCGGACGCAATTTGAAGAGCCAAAAATTCGCAATATGCCGGAAAATAGCTCTATCCGAAAGTTGGGCGGCAGTCTCACTGAGCCACCACTACCCACAACCATCAATCGCCATCTACTAAGAAAATGCGCTACGGTCCCACTGCAACCGGCGCGGCGGTGACCATCGCCACCCACTATACATTGAACTTTCGTATTTGATACTTGCCGCGCGCAGATTTGCCAACATTTTTAAACGTTAAAACTGCTAGTAGTAGATGACGTTATGTACACAGATGTTTTGTTTATTTTGCGAATTGAAAATGTGGATATAGTCATGGTTCTGATTCAGAGAGGGAAGAAGTGTTAGGAAACTATTATATTTGAGAAAAATAATCAAAAGCACCGAAAAGTGTGGGTGCGAGAAATATTTTTACGCAAAGGTCAAACTTTTATTTAAATTTTGACGTTTTAGCGCGAAATGTCTAGCTGTTTAGTAATAATCGTAGAACAAAAAACCCTAACGGTTACCGAGCGCTTGCGCATCGCTAACTAGCGGCGTCCACCGTCCACCAAAATGCGGGTCTGTTGGAAATTTCAAACTGATTGATGGTTTGGGTGGCGAGCGGTGGCTCAGTGAGACCAATCTCATATAATTACACATGCAGGAATTTTAGTTGATGGTCGTTGGTAGCTAGTGGTGGCTCAGTGGGACTGCGACCTTATTCACTCAGAGATTTTCAAGAAAGGTTTGCTTTCTAAAAATCACTTCAAGGTTTACCTTGTAACGTTTCACCCCCTTACTAAGGGCGTACTAGCTCAATCGGAGGAAAGGTTCGATCAACCTCAAATATATACAACCAGGAAAACACCACGAAGAATATATTGTGTTTAACTATATTTACAAAATAAATAATCATTCAAAGTAAAAATACAATTATATTATGAACATAACAATTTCGTCTGGGGGGTCGTGTTTCGTTACTTCCTGGTGAACTGCAACCCTCCTGGCAGAGCTTTACGGCAAGCGGGCACAACGGGTGATTTATCAAGCTTCACAGGTAATTTCGGAACACAGTCGTCGGCGGCGACGGACCGATTATAAGTAGAGCGAATGTCCCGGCCGGATAACCTCGAAATCTCAGTATTGTTTGTGTTTACGGTGCTGGAATCAAATGCAAAAATCACGCAGATATAAGCTATACCTGCACCTCAGTGTTGAGATAGGAGTTCCTGCGGGCCTTGTAAGTGTCCTAAGAGATCGTAGCGTATCCGTCGAAGTAGTTTTTGCCGGGCGGCGGGCATTGACATCCGAGCGCGGCGGCTCGCGAAGAATTTCCCCGCGGTCGATCCCAAAGACGGGCTCGGAGTTCTGGGCGGACCCTTCAGGTAGGTATAAAAGCTGTTCATTTCTAAAACTAATTCTGAAGGTTTAGCAACTCCGCTGCTTTCTTCATTTTTGATTCCTAGCAACAATGTTATTAAATGGTTTTGGACTATTATAGTGGCGGATTGTAATGCGGTTTTAAGGTTATAGTGAAGCAAGTTAGGAGGCAGGCAGTCACCATCTCATTCTAACTGCAGGTCAGATTTACGGGTTAATAAGCTAGGAGGCGGGCAGTCACCGTCTCGATCTAACTTCCGGAGAGGAGTTTGGGATAAGGGAAAGTTCATGGACTCAAGATGATGATCTCAAGGAACTCAGGATTAGGGGCTGGGCCCAGTGTTGCTGGTCAGGATCGGTGGACTCGAGAGATTTTTAAAAGGAACTGCAATCTTCTTTTATATCTTTCTGGCAGCATTATCGGTGTAGCGGTTCTGATTTCCCATGGAGTGGGGAAACGACGCGATCGTCAAAGCCGTTCTTATTCATGATTATGTTAAAATAGATGTATTCAGACATTGTTTAAATTTACGTAAAAAACGAGAAAAACCACTTGACGTTTTGGCCAGCAAAATGTTGCCTCTGCTTTAGGTTTTTAATATGTACAACGACGTAGATTCCAAAAAATTGACAAAAATCTTACAAAGTCCTCTTCTTTAAATTGCTACAAGCTTTAATTTATTAAAACATTTAAGAATGGGGGTCCCGAGTGGTGTAGCTTGAACAAGCGTCCACGTTCGATCAGCAGAGTTAAGCAACGCTGTCTCTGGTCAGAACTTGGATGGGAGTTCCACGGCTGCATCTCTCGGCGCCTCGTGGTACGGCTATCACGGAAAAAAGTTGGTCCCGGCGGTCATACAACATCATGACAGTCGTTAGTGGGGTTGGAAGTCCTCATAACTGCACAGCGACGCCTATAATTGGCCTAACGGCTGTTGGCTGAGTGCGAATTAAATAAATAAATTAAATAAAGAATTATTTTAACATGTAAAACGAGATGAAATACCCCAGCAACCTTCATAAATTGCACACAAGGATTGTGTTCTCTCTATGAAAAGTACAAATGCCATATTGTGGTAATTTACCCACCTCCAAGAATAACATAATTAGGTACAAATGGCCTGGCTAACTTAGTTGTAACGTGCAAATAGTATGAAAACGGTGAGCTTAAGTTGTAGAGTTTCAGGCGCTTTCAGAGGAGTGGTAAATATTATTATTATTACGTGTAACTTGCTTAAAGTAGCCTGCCTGAATGCCAGGCCACAAGTTCACTGAATCTTGTTCCCTTTAATTATCCTCCATGTCCAGTTAATTATCTACGTACGAGCAGAAATTTAAATATATTTATTCAAAGCAGCAACCCAAACAGCTTGTTTGAATATGTACAGTAGAGGGCTGCTGATTGTTACCTACTAATTTAAAAGCTTTTATAACTTTTCTAATTTAAGTAAATAATTATACAGAATAGCTAGGAAGGAATGAACTTGATACAAGTACAATCATTATAAGAATTATGAGAACTATTGGAGTTAGTTTATTTGTGTACGTCTTAACTTTTTATATTTAAGCATAGTTTATTTACTGTCATAAGGGCGTTTACCCGTACGAATCCAATTTTTTCTGAAATGCTATTTCCTGGAAATACGTTTACACGCGTTTAGGTCGATGGCTTTCTAATCATACTTTATTACATTTCTTTGCGTTCTGTTTGCGGAACGCCATCGATGACAATCTAATTTAAGGGTCGTCTAATAAAAGACAGACAGCCGGCGTCTTGTTGAACATTTTCCCTTCAGTTTAGTTATATACTGCTTATGTAACTAGTTACTCATTTATCAATTCACACCCATAACAAGACCGTTAAAATTGATTACTCTTAAATGCGTTGCAAATATTGCTATTAAAGTTGAACAACTGTAATTATTCTTTCAATAAGTTTTCAAACATTAAAAAAGTTAAAGACGTGGAAAGGATACTTACGTTGGACGATTATCAACTTCAAGATGTCTCGATTCGACTAATTTATTAGTCGAACATCTCAGAGAATTTACAATTTAGACTATAAATTCTCAGGGGAGTTCGAAAGGGATTCAATTAAAAGACTCGCTCGTGCGATATTGATCGGCAACGATAAGATAAATTAAAAATTGGAATTTACAGGTGTGAGGGCCTTTCAACAACCGAAGCAGAAAAGGCCTATCAATTTTCAAAGTAAATCTGCCGAATGTTTGGCTAACGGACAACGTGCTTGCCTTAATGCGGGAAAAAGGTTTTTAATTACAAATTGCACTTGGCAATACTCAAACGCAATAGAGAATTTTAAACATATTTATTTTAGTTCTATAAAGAATGGAATTCAAGAGCACAGCTGAATGGAAAGTATAAGAATGCGATAAACTAGTTAAGCTAAAGTCAAAATATAAAATAATTTTTGATCTCTCCAATTCGATTTAATTGAATTGTAGTTTAAAGAATTGAATTTTCTATTGTTGAATAAAGTTAGACTTAGAACTAGTTTCAGTTTATATAACTATGGATTGTAGCAGATTGGTGCTTCTAGCTCAGGAGCCATGGAATTACTACTCTGGTTTGGTTCCTTTACGTTAACTAGTTTTATCAAGCCTCAAGGTAGCTCATGGCCAAGGTTCGAGGATTGCTAAAGAGAGTAGAGTCAAGTCAAGGTTTACAGTATTTATTTCTAAATCGATAGTACAAAGTAAATAATGTATTTACAACTTAAACTAAACAAATATATGCTTCTGGCGCGATCTCGAACGCCCGTGAGGCGGCACTCCTGACTGCGTCCTTCGGCGCTCTTCGAATTGACCGCCTCGGCTGATTTTAGTTAGTTTTGAGGTTAGACCAGCTGAAAGCAGGCGTTTTAGTGCACGCAGACATTATTACCATCAGTGTGTGTAAATCAGCTCGATCAGAGAATAAAGGTATCAAGTAAAGTGAACGATTTGCAGCCGTTTCGGCTGATAGCGTAGAGATCTGACAGCATGCTCTGTGGGCTTGCATAATTAATTTGTAATGCGTATTTCGGACTTGAGCGTCAATGTAATTTGCGCAGTTTGCGGTCCCATCATCCTAGCGCCGTTGACATGTGCAATTTTAATCTTATGTTTGTGAGGCTCCTGGGCACTGCGTGTTTTCGACGGACTTCATCGGCTAATACCGGTGTATATAGACTATTGCTTCCGCACTTTCAGCATCTGGATCTGCGAATTTTACATTCGAACGGCTGGCTTTTTACAGAAACTCGGTTTTGACAGACTAACTTGTTATCGATCTAGATTGATAGTGGTTCGGAAAACAGGCTCAGAAATATTTAATTAGCAGGTGTTAATTGCGTTCACACTTGTCATCACAATTTTTCGTGTGCCTTTCCTTTAAGGTGCAGGTAACTAGCTGAAAGGTCTCTAAGGTTAGGCAACACGATCTTCCGTGTGCCTTTCTCAGAGATCCAGGTGTTAAGTATCAGGAAATCACCTGCAGGTAGCCTTAGACGAAAGTATTTTTAATCTAATCAAGAAAGGAGATTTTACATCAGGTTAGGAATCCGCTACAAATATACTCTCCAGAGTGCATGGTTCTGGACACGAACATGAAGGGAACGGGTTACGTGAGTCTGAGACTAGCTGGGCATCTCTCTCTTATACAGGTTTGAGGGCTCTTCTCACGTCGTTCATCTAGGAGAATCTAAGTGGGACAAACAGGGGGTTTTGGCGGATTCCGGTCTTGCTGGCGCTCACGTAAAACACTTGGTGCAATCGGCTACATCTTGCGGCTACCATCTTACTGTATTGAACCTCTGGTGGAGCTCATATGCTTTCTTGTTGCGACTGGATGGCTCTTGCGGCGGAGATAACAACGCAAACTTTGATAGCGGAGATTAACACGTTTTCAAACAATTTACAGGAACGCGAAACGTCACCAACTTCTGTGAAGTGCTAGAAGTCTTGTATATGAAACAAAATAATGCAAATGCCCATATCGAATCTAATTATGCAGAATTTAACGTATAATAAATTGTCGCCCATTTATTTCCAATAATAGCTAGTAGCTGCTACAGTTGTTAAAATGCCAAATGAATTACAATTACAATACGTGTAAATGTATGACAACAGCTAGAGAACCCCTGTAGATGCAAATTAGAAATAAATAAAACCATGGAATCAAATTGTTCCCTGAAGGTCACTATCTCTAGGTTGTTGTGATGTCAATTGGACGTATTTGCCGTTTCCAGGCTACGGACAGATCGTTGTCCTCTTTCACTTTAAAGCACTTTAGAGTGGGAGGGGACAACGGTTTATCCGTACCCTAGAAAGGGCAAATATGTTAAATTGATATCCAGGCAACCTAACTATATTGAGTGGGAAAGTGTATCGTAAAGTACAGCGACAAACACATTTCTAAAAATATTTGAATGATAAAATGCAGAGAAGTATATAAATGCTAATTATAGAACAATATACCGCGTAACTTGTTTCAAAACCAAACATATCAGAAGTATGGTATACCACAAGGTTACTGGAAATATTTAATTTAACTTAAAAGACTATTTCTATTTTCCAATAAAAGTGAGAATGCTTTAGAATATGGCAAAATTGTAACTATTTTAGACGATCCCATAATTATTATAAGTATAGAAGATTGTAGAAATTGTGATCATTTTTAGACCTTAAATTGACTTTCGATGGTGTACTTTCCCGTGACTGCTTTCCGTGGAGCTTCCGTGAAGCGGTGATATCGCAAAAGATCGCCTTTCATACAGTGTCGACTTGATTTTATAGGTTTGGTGAATTACTGCACGTATCTGATTAAATCAGGATTTGATGGTGTTTGGAAATAAACAGCTGATGGCCGTCCAAACCGCAACCTGTTTCCTTTTTCTTTCTCCGAATAACTTCAACATTCATTCATTCATTCATTCATGATCTATAGCCTCTTTTACCTTTCGGTGTCGAGGACCATTCATACCTCGCGGGAAGTGCAACGGAGGTAATGCGCCGCGCGCGACTTACACTACGCTCCCCCGCATGCAAACATACCACACACACAACTTACATCTAATTTAACTAATGAGTTCAAATCCACTGCCGCTCCGAGAAAATTCTCGGCTACGGCGAGATTTGAACCCATGTCCACCTGGTTGCTAAGCAGACAACAAGCCCATTCAACCACCGAGATGGCCAACTTCAACATTCGTAAAGCTATATTCAAGAAATAAAGTAATCGATCGTTGCCATTTTCCCATCCGTTGGAATACAAATTCCGCTCTAGGAGAAACTGTACCACCTGGTAGCACGCATATAATTATTCTGCCAGGTTACATATATCGACGCACATTGTTGACTATTGGGGTTTTTATTTCGCTTTATGGCTATCTGGAGGCTCAGTTACCACCATTGCGTTTTCCACTGCGAGTGGAACCACATAGTTTGTCGAATCGCGTCCATTGCGGAGCGGATATTTTAAATATATAATAATTTCTAACTAGTAAACAGCCATGAGTTGTTTGAAAATTTCAATTGATTGTAGTTCTTGATTGTGAAGGATAATAAACGAAATATTTCACTA
>CALNHX010010215.1:0-42346 GCA_940337035.1 Agriotes lineatus | reverse complement strand
GTTCTACGTCGATGTTTTTTTTCATGTAGTGCCACACAGCCTGTGCTTGCAAATTTTCTAACTGTTCTTGATATTGTAGAGACATTAGGGACTGGTCTGTTAGGATTTTTACACTAAAATGATCCCGGAGTGATACATTATACACATGTCTATTTTTTCGTCGTCTATATAAATCATATATATATATAATCTTCGCCTTTCTACCCTTAGGTGTAAGGCAACATAATCCTAGCTTGTTTTCTCGTTCATATATGAATTTCCGCCATTTTTTCTTGTCCATGCCATGATTGCAGCATCCGTCATTGAAACTCCTCTAGCTTCTATGATTTTTCTTATGTTTTGGTCCATGTTGTTGTGGTCTACCCCTTTTTCTCTTTTTCTTGCCTTCTTGCCATCCATATTTTCTTTACCGGCCTTTCTCCGTCCATTCGCTTTAGGTGGCCGTACCATCTAAGTTGGCAGTTTTCTATTCGTTTCAGTACTGTTCAACCTGTAGACGCTCTCTGACTTCTTCATTCTAACTCTATTTCTGTTTCTGTTTTTTTTTGTACATTTGTACATTGAATTTGTTTAAATAAAGGCATTTATTATTATTATTATATTCAAACAGCACAGAAAGACTTATTTAAAGATGTAAGCATAACCAATAATTTTTTCGTCGGAAGTGACCACAGACACTAACAGAAATAAGAGAGAAAGCAAAACCAATATAAATTTAAAAAGTTGAAAGATGCAAGTTGTCCTCCCAAATATTACAAACACGCTAAAACTAGTTATAAAACTGATATAAGACATTAAACAAATAACTACAACACTAAAACTATAATTTAAATAATGAGTGCCTTACAAAAACACTACTAAAAGCCACTAGAAAAATACAAGGAAAAAACTAAAATAAAAACCAAAACCAAACAAGAAGTTAGAAGAGATATGCTGAAGAAGAGAAAAGAACTAATACAACAAGGCAAATAGAAAAGCACAGAATATGTATAGTATTAGCAAAAGAAAGTTCATCAAAGAATTTTGAAGTTGTGTGTATTATAACACCAAAAATTATACGTATTCCTTGTCACTGACGTTTTATAGACAGTGGTCGACAGTGGCTCATATCACAACGTGATCATAACTGTGATCAGACTTCCCGTAATAAACACAATGGAAATATTTCCAAATTCTGTAGAAGAAGAAGAAGAACATCATGACCTCACTTTGTAACAAATGTCAAATGACAGCTTATATTTTCTGGTGTTATAATAGACATGACTTCAAAATTCCAAAGACACACTTGATGAACTTTCTTTTTGCGCTTACGATAGAACTGAACAAAGTTATCAGAAAAAAATAAAGTGTTCGAAGTTATAGAGAATAATCAAAACATGAAAATCCTTCGACCAATACTAGGTAAAAGAAAAATTGTAGCAATGAAAGATAAAGTGAGAAAACATATCAGATAACGTCACAACATTGGAAAAATATGAATCAAAAAGTACCAAAACATGAAGAAAAAAACTAGCAAGAAAAGTAGGTAATCAGCGTAAACTCTAAAGATATCCCAAAAATAACTGAAGATGAAATAAAATGTGCTTTTAAACGAAATCAAAAATAATAAAACACCAGGAAAAGATAACATTGACAAAGAAATTCTAAAAGAGAGAGTTTAAATAGTATTGAAGACTAAGAATTCTATTAAACAAATGCCTAGAAGAAGGTGCAATACCGAAATTATGGAGAGAAACTGCCACGATACTACTGTTCAAAAAGGGCGACTGATATTTCATTCTTCCTCTATATGTATATTATTTGCGAATATATTTCTAATGTCAAAGAAGTCTATGAGATCTGGGATCTTATTCATACAGTTGGCCACTAAGTTGGTTCTCCTGTAGATAATGGTTCGCATCTAAGTTATCTCATTACTTCTAAGAGTTCTCTCTCGATCAGTTATGAATTAAAGTTACCTCCAATGATGACTGACCACTCACCAATTATATTAACGCTCAGTTAAAATATCATGAAGAGGGAAAGCAGCCCAACCTTAGTACATATGCTCACAGACTAGCAAAGTTTCAAACAAAATTTTGAAGAAAAAATCAATCTTTCAGTCCATTAGAAATGAACAACAATTAGACGATGAAGTTGAGATATTTACTAACCATATCCAATAAGCTGCTTGGGATAATAACCCTAATATTAGACAAAGAATTAAGGAAGCAACTACCCACGAAAAATAAGGGACCTGATCTCAGAAAAAACGATCAAGACGAAAATGGTATCAAAGTAGAGCTCCTTCAGACAAAACAATTCCAAACAATGCCAGTCAACTGTTAAAAAGATAATTACGTGTAAAAAATTAGTCCATTATTTATTTATTTATTTATTTATTTATTTATTTAATTTTATTTGCACTCAGCCAACAGCCGTTAAGCAATAATAGGCGTCGCTGTGCAGTTATGAGGAATTAATGCTTACCTAAGTGAATTGTCCAACGACAGCAGTACTGACTATTCCCTCTGGAATGCCACTAAAAGGTTAAAAAGACCTATAATGCAAATTCCTCCTCTTAGACAGGAAGATGGAAGATGAGTGAGAAATAATGTGAAAAAAGTTAACAGGTTGCTAACCATTTAGAAATATGTTCACACCAGAGTTGAGGAACAAGATGGACCACCAGAATGGTATATACCAATATAAAGAGATGTCAAGATCAGACCCGCTTCTGGCTAAGGAAATAATCACTGAGATTAAAGAAAGAACACCCAAAAAAGCCCCCACGTTTAATATAATAACTGGAAAAGTCCTAAACAACAGCAAAACTGACCCATCTGATAAATGCTTCGTTCAAACTGAAGTATGTACCGTTAATGTGGAATGTAGCAGAGATCATAATAATCCCTAAACCAGGCAAACCACCTCATGAAGTGTCATCTTACAGGCCTATCTCTGTGCTGACTGTAATGTCCAAGCTGTTCAAAAAGTTATGTATGTATGTATTGTCGATAACCTCATTTTACCTTGCGGTGTAGAGGATGGTGCTTTATACACTTGGGTCTGGTGGTACAATGCTCAATTTGCCCGGATTCAGGTTACAAAGTTGGAGGAACCCGGAATCAGGATGGGTTCATGGTCATATTCAGTTGAGTCATGTATCGAACAATTTACTGAGGCGTTTCCAGGTGTGCAAATCAATTACAATGCTTTTGCTCACCATAAGCGGATTATTATTCACCATTTCGAAGACAAACACTGCATCTGTAAAGGCAAATCAACAGGTAGACTTAGGGCCGGTTGCAGAAAGCAATGTTAAGTCTGGTGTTAGCTAACATCGCGTCAAAGTGAACAAAAACGAATCAAATCTCAAATGCTTATGGTAACTAATAGGGATGTCGTACCCGGTCTAAAATCAAACCCGGGTACCCGAAAGCAGTACCCGGGTACCCCCGGGTACCCGAAATGTATAACAAAAATGTTAGTGTACATCTGAACATCTGAAGTAACTACAAATTGCTTTCTTTTACACCGCGAGTTTTAAATGAACTAAATTGAAATAGTACCTACTCGCCAATTCAAACTGCAAGTCGTCTGTTATTCCTAAGTATTTCGCACTTCCAATTGTTATCAATTCAAGTATGTGACTTTTTGTCCGAAATTGTAGCAGCATCAATCAACATCGCACACTTCATCCCATACTGAAGCAATTTAATGGTACCGTTGCGGCACTTAAAGTGCACGCAGATTTTTAGCTTGTAATACGATATTCTAATCATAGACGTCGAGTTTGACGTTTACGTTTGTCATCAACTGTCATAGAACTGAAAACTCGGAAAATTCTCAGCCATTTGTCAGAAGCAGAGAAATGCGAGCTATTACAAAACTGGAAGAGAACTGGTCGCTGAGTCGAGTCGCAACAGATTTGCATGTGAGCAAGAGCTGCACTTTCAAAATTAAAAATCGTTGACAGCAGAGACTTCTGCAAGAAAAGTTTTGTTAACACCAGAGAACAAAGAATGAAGAGTACAATTTTGCAACCGTCTATTTGAATGAGATCGACGACTTTTGGAACACGACTGTTTTCTCAGGTGAAAAGGTATTTCAATCATTTACCAATTGACGATTAAGGGTGTGTAGACCACAAAATTCAAGATTTGAGGAGCAATATTATGTTCAACCCTTAAGGAGTAGTGGACGATTCTCTGTAAACGTATGGGGATGGATCAATGCTCACGGATCTGGGGCATGCTATAGAATTAATGGTTGACTGAATGCTGAAAACTTCGCAGCATTTGCAAAATGTGATTGCTGCCATCTGTAAGAGAGGTCTTTCCTAATCAATTACTTTTCCACAGCAAGATATTATCTAATTAATTAATTTTGTGTATGTTAACGTAATTGATAACATTATTTTCACAGGATAACTGTCCTGTGCATACAGAAGGGGTTGTTCATTGATGGTTTGATGAGAATAATATCAATTTATTACCATGGCCTGCAAGAAGTCCGGACTTGAATCCCATCGAAAATGTTTGGGGCAATTTAACTACAAAAATTTATACCAGGGATTTTGCACCAAACAAAAACCGATGAATTATGGGAAAGAATAAAAAATGCTTGGAAGGAACTGAGAGAAGTATACAATATGGAAACATTGGTCAACTATATGCGAAAGAAACTGCCAAAGCGTAGTAGCAAATTGAATACTGATACATATTTATTAAATACATATTATTATATACCTAGTTTGTTTAATTGTGAAACTTTGCTAAAATACAAACATTAAAAAAGTAATACCTATTATTATAACCATAAGCAACGCCACTGGAGAAACCCCCATTAATAAGCCGAAAAATCGCAAAAATAACCATAGTAACAAAAAACCGTGCACTTTGAGGTGTCCGTAACTGTACTATTGACGGGTTGAATATTTCCGTGAAGCGGATTTATTGCCTTCCTTATATTAAACAAAAAACATATGTGGTATGGGATCACCCCATCCATTCGTGTTATTACTGCATGGTTATGTTTTTCTAGCGCTTGCTATTATTTTTATCATCTTCTCCGGAAAAAGGCTGACTTCTTGGAAATTACATAATTTACTAGTCGGGTACGCGGGTCCTGAAACTACACCCGGGTACCCGGGTACCCGCCGACATCCCTAGTAACTAATTACATTAGTAAACAAAATTTGATGCGATTTTGTTCACTTTGACGCGATGTTAGCTAACACCAGACTAACATTGCTTTCTGCAACCGGCCCCTACTGTTTTAACTGAAAAAAAGGTAGCTGACATTAATAATCAAATGCAACTAAGATCGCATAAATCAGTTTCCACATGGGCTGCCCAAAGTAGTGTGTAAACCATAAATTGCTCATTTACAGCATAATCTACGCATATATTCCTTTATACTAAGGTATTGCTGTTGGATCCCATCAAAAGGCTTTAAGAAATGCAATACTGCCAGTGGTTTAATGAAATTTAAATGACGATAATGTGTTGGATGTAACATTTATGTCTGACGAAACGTAGTTCCATTTGTCAAGTTATGTGAAAAATACCCACCCGGCCGCCACTGTCACGAAAACTAAAATGTTTACAGTAGTACCAACTCCTGCTAAATGAGTTGCCTACATTCCTCCTTAATCAGCATTCAGTCATTCATGAAGGCACTGTATTACTTTAGATCAGCCGGTTCCCACCGGTGGGTGGGAGGGATCTTAGGTGGGTTGAGACAATACCTTACAACCATCTACCAAATGCGCTAAAATTCCATATAGCGATTAGACGACCTATTAAATAGCCCCAACCAGACTCGCCTCACTCCCCCATTTAGTAGCATTAAGGTTTTTTGATGGTATTTGCCACGACTTACCTGTGCGAGCATAGTTTTCTCAATGTTAGTTTATTTAAAAAATAAGTACAGAAACCAACTGGCAGTAGAAAGTGAATTGAGACTGAAAGTATCTCCATTCGACCCTGACATAGACTCACTTGTTCAGTCAAAACAGTGCCAGAAATCACATTAGTGATCAGAGAGTGCCAGAAGTCACATTGGTCATAAGTGTAGTAAGTTTATAAAAATGGCTATACTTCACTCACATTATTGTAGGTTTTAATAGTGTAACTTTGTATTACTTACAATTAGCCCTACAATAAAATTTCTTTTTTTCGCACTGTTGAGTTGCGTTAGTAATTTTTCCACCTGCACCAACCCCACACAAAATACATAACCTCTCTAGAAAAAAATTATATCATATATGCACATTATATTATAAAGGTTGTTCGAATCCGTTTTGAACATAGGAAATTAATGAGTACGACAAGGAAAACATAAACAAAATGAGTAGCAGGGACAAAGACAGAACGTAATCGTGGCTAGCTAAATTTTTCAACTAAAATTAAGTCAATGAAACAAACAAACACAAATATTTTAGCTGTCGTTAAGAGTATAAAGTGAGGTTAAATATACTATTGTTTACTATTCACATAATTATTTTAATTATTTAAAAATAATTTATGACAGATAAAATAATTGACAAAAGTGTTTTTGTTTCATTAACTTAATTTTAGTTTAAAAATCTAGCTAGCCATGATAAAGTTCTATCTTTGTCCTCATTTTGTTTATGACTTCCTTGTCGCACTCATTGATTTCCTATGTTCAAAACGGATTTCGGACAATCTGTATATATAGGGTGTCTCAAATTGACGCCCGTGCTTTTGGGATTTGATTCAGGGGGCTAAAGCAAATCGAAAATTAAGAGTAGAAAAATTTTTCGATTGTCCCTCGTTGTAGAGTTATTGATAAAACACGAAAATTTAACATTTCAACTTTAAAATTTATTAAAAAGAATAATATTAGAAAACAAGATATTTTACACATCTGTTGTCACAAAATGTGTTCAAATAGATCGCCTCCTACTTCAAAGCAAACATTCGCACGATTTATCATGGAAACACGAACGCTCTGTAGCATATTATCGTCTATTGACACCACAGCAGCGTGAATACGGGCTACCACATCTTCAGGGTTCAGAACTGGTTCGCGATAAACTTGTTCTTTCAAATAGCCCTAGAAAAGGTAATCCAACGGATTCAGATCCGGTGATCTAGGAGGCCATGGTATGGGTCCACCGCTTCCAATCCACCTCTCAGGGAATTTTTTCATTCAGGATATTTCTCACTTGTATTCCATAATGTGCCGGTACACCACGATGTTGGTACCAACAATTTAATCTAGCTGCTAATGGAACTTCATCGAGCAATGGCAGTGGTAAATTTTCGTTTAAAAATTGAAGATACATGGCTGAATTAAGTCGGTTAGGTAGAATGTGTGGACCAATTACATTATTATTTAATAACCCAGCCCAAATGTTAATTGGACGATCGTCTTGATAAGATTTTTTGGCGTACTAAGTGAGGATTTTCATCCCTCCATTTGGAGCGACCATGCGATAAAATTATTATTTACATTTTTATCAATAACTCGATAACGAGGGGACAATCGGAAAATTTTCCACTCTTAATTTTCGATTTGTATTATCCCCCTGAATCAAATCCCTAAAGCACGGGCGTCAATTTTGAGACACCCTGTATATACATACTAAAGTGGGTCGGAAAAATGTGTCTACAACCCAAACCTGGGTCGCCACTCAGAAAAGGTTGGGAACCGCTGTTTTAGATGGAGTCCCTCTAGATCAAGTTAGAGAATACATATACCTAGGCCAAGTTATGATTGAAGTTTAGTATAATTTCAACTAACATTAAATAAGTTTTTGAGGTTATGATACAAATAGAAACTTCGAGGTTAGAATGAAACAGCTGATGTAAAAATAGCTATTTATGTATCAAGTACTTATGCAAAATATAGTTTTAGGGGATGAATTGTAATTAAGGACGAGGCGACGAAGGAGCCGAGTCTTTAATGCAGAGAAACGAGTTTTGGTTCTGTGCCGCAGCCAATAATGAGATTTCACAAGAGCCAGGTCACGTCCCTACATATTACAAGTGCAAAAATGTTATGCTTTTTTGGTTGGTCGAGTTTCTATTTGTATCATAAACCTCAAAAAATTATTTAATGTCAGTTGAAATTTGGTCTAATTATAAGGATTGCCATCTCTGATCTTTAGTAATTATTATTAAAATGCTGATCCAGTCACTTTTGTAATATGTCGTTTGGGTTGCATAAGCCACTCTATTTTGTTCCCTGCGCCAAGTACCTATAACTAAATCAGTTAATAGGTACTGGCTTTCAGCTAAGCTGCTAACATTAAGTGATCAGTAAAATAGTCACCACAATTAAGATAATGATAAAGAATCTCTTTTAATAGTGCAGTACGTTGTAGACATATACCAAAGTATTATGTACCGGTTGGGCGGTAGGTATACTTTATAATGAAATTGAAATCAAGACTACCATAAACGTTTCTGTACCCTGATAACAACTCCCATTGGTCACTGCCTTGTCAACCAATACTCGATTGGTTATCTGGTCCTTATGATGATTTTCAAATAGTTCTCGACCAGTTAACTGGGCAGCCACTCATTAACCGATCAATTAACTGACTATCCTAGGTTGTTGAACCTCAATTGGACAACCATGGTTTAGTAACTATGGCTGTTCAATTAGGATCATTTAACAAGTTGGCAACCAATTTATTTGTGCAATGTTAAATGATCTGTAAATAGTGAATACAAATGTCATTGTAATATGAAATCTGCTCGTAAATATTTATTATAAGGAATATTTATATATCACATCCAGATTTGGGTAGTATTCCGAATAGCCAGTAATTTTAATCCTATTGAAGCTACTATCTGGGTATTCGTATGCGAATACAATGGTTGAGTATTCGTATTCAAAGCAATTAAATTTTGTTATACCACATTCTAACTATTTAAAATGTGTTATTTGCTCTAAACAAAAGTTATTTACGCAAATTTAAGTCTTTTCCTAAAATGCCTATAACCACCTAATCATCAGACTTATATTTCCACTACTTGAAAGACTGTCTATTCGTAAAGAATAAATAAGCGACAAGCAAAATTCTTTTCACACCTCATTTTTTACATAGATTTGTGCTGCCCTCTCGTCAGAATCGCTTTCAATCACTATTGTGGTGTGCTTGCACAAGCTTGTGCAACTTCAATTATATGAGAAAACCTTTTTCCCAATATTTCCACTCTATTGAAAGCTTTTGTGCAGTCAATAGAAGTCAGTCGTCGCTATTTGTTTAAGCATGAAAATAGCGTCGACACATGAAAGCCTTTACTCTTCTTCGAGGAAAGTTTTTGCAATTACTTGCACCCTTGTTGTTAACATCCTACATTTATAACGTCCGTTCCTGTGATATTTCGCGTAATAAATGTATTGTAATAATTTGACAGTATTGCATAACAATTTTAATAACTCTTAATATTTCAAACAGTTTCTATAATTTCAAAATCATTTCATAATTTATAAATGCTGCTCCAATAATTTCACAAGTATCATATGATAATGTGAAAATTTCATTCATGTTTATAGAAATGTCAACACCATAATTCGACCTTACTTAGCAAGAAATTTATTTGAAAATTGAAAACTGCGCTCGTTTTCTTTAATTTTTAAATACTAATGATACTTTCATAGTAGAAGTATTGATATTTTAAAATTTTCAACCTCGTATAACAAGTTGGGCTATTTAAAACTGCAAGTTCTAATAACGACAGTCTCAATTTTCTTATTTACGCTATTTGTACAATAATACTTAAGTCGCATTTGTTATTGAAATTTAAATAATTACATTTTCAATATTACCACACGGGAACTCTTAATAGTTACTTTGTCTGAACACAAACCTTCCTAAAAATAAAGTTAGAATTAAGTACTACATACAACAAATATAACGCCTGACGCTTAGGCAACCAAACCCACAGCGCACGTTTGCAGCCTGCGTACCAAGCAAATGCTTTCCCCTTTCCAGATGTGTTTATTTTTGAAAATAACTAACATACATCATCTCATCGACGGACTTCTTTTAGCACTATAAAAACTGTTAGTAGGTCAATGCCACATTTTTATCAAATATATATACCTAAATGTAAACTTGGCACACTACGAATAATCCTAACTCATCTTTCAAAATAACATCGGCTGTGGTAATTATGAAGACACTAAATCATTTCCTGTTACAAGCAAAGAGTAAAATATAAAATCAGAGCAATGTGAAAAGTAGTTTGCATTCCAATATGACGAAACCTTGCAGCGTCCATCTTCAAATCAATAATGTTGAATAACTTAGCTTTTTGTATATTGGAAATTTGTCAATCACTTGTACATTGTAAAACTTTGGTTGAATTTTCAAGAAAAATAAATATGTAATGCAAACATTAGATATGTTTTATGCAACTAAAACAAATCTTACATACATAGAAGCAGCCGTTTTGAAAAACAAATGTCTACAGTAGGTATTCTCCACTCGGTTCTCCAGATAATGGTCTTACCTTCTTAAAAAAAATTGAAGTATGTGAAATATTCTTCAAATTTGCTGATATATTCATCTACAATCAAAAGTCCATCCAAGAGAAGACCAGTGGAGGCTTAGCCTTCCAGAAAACAATGTTTATGGAGTCGAGCAGTGTGGGGCGATCCAGAAATTCAAAGTGCATTGGAGTATAGCAAAATCTAGTACCTATTAAATAATGGTACTATAACGGCAAGAAGAGCTTCGTCACCTTAACAACACGAACCAGATGGCTAGATCGCAACATTACTCCCCCCCAAAAGAAGAGGGAGGGAGGCCAGGTAGGAAAACTAATATAACCCCGTATGAGAGTCACAGGATTATATTTAGCTACAAAACCTCCTGGATCTTTTCAACAATCCTTAAAAACTAATAACAATAAATGATAACAATAAATAAAGGGAACAATAAATAATAACACAACACTACACATGCACTGCCACTGGTCACACGAGTCTGGGTCGTTGATCTAGCGTCTCCTTCTACTTCCGAGATGAAAGCTGGAAAAGATAGAAAAAAGGCAAGCATGCATGAAAAAGTAAAAAATAAAAAGCAACATACAAATAAACACATGGAAGCGTGGAAGCTTTGTTTATCTAAAAAGTAGGCGGGTCAGCCGAATGAAACTGACTGTCTCGGTAAGTCCTTCCAGTGACATGTAGTTATTTGTGTTGACAAACTTTAACAAAACTTAACTAGGTTTGCAACTGCAGAAGTGTGCGAGGTCCATTGCATGTGTCCTCTCGGGCAAGCAACCGATGCTTACGATTGATTTTGCGTATTTGCAGGTTATATCGTAGTGACCGGCCGGCAGTGCCCGGAGAAGATGCAAGACCGCACACGAGTTACTGCTGCATGCACGGATCAGGGTAGGTCATGCTTGCATGCCGGCAGCGACGGCAGGCTGCGAACGCCACTGTGGATGTGCGAAGGTTAACAATTGACCGAGCACAAGGGTTTGCTGCACGTACCAGACCAGTGTAGGTCAAGAAGGCACGCGAGCAGCAAGGGCAGATTGCAGTTGAAACTGCGAAAGTGGCCGATGAACGAATGCGAAAGCGCAATGAGACGGCAGTGCATAATTGCACGGGAAAGATACCACCTTTGATGAACGGGGTGTACCGTGAAAGATTCCATGTGGTGCACAGCGAATATTGTTGAGGAGGGCTGTGGAAGCACATCAGGGATGGAATCGAAGGAAGTCCGTTCATGTATGCTGGTGGTGTTTCAGATACGTCTAAAATCCGCTGAAGCGCGTGTAGTGCCCGCTGTGAGAAAGGGGCTGAGGCACGCGAACTAGTTGGCGGATGAGAACTGGAGATAGCATGCTTGGGAACTGCGCATGCAAAAGTGTCGATGGCTGTGCAGGCATGTGTGCCAAGAACGGTGCGCGCGCATCCAGTGCCCGCCGCGCGCCGCTACGTGAGAATGGGCACTCGCATGCATGCAGGACGCACTTGGTCGACACGTGCCATGGATGTGAGAACATCGAAAGCGGAAGGGAACTGTGCAAATCGTTGACAGACAGACAGCCGTTTTACGGAGAATTTTGTGAAAGAATCATCTTTGTTCGAGATTAGAAGATCAGATTCATGTCGCTACGGTCGGCAGCAATGTGTGCACATGTATCGAATCGTGAGTGGTGCAAGTGAACGCGTTAGGAAAATTGGAAACTCACTGTTCGCTGTTTTGAAACGAATATAGTTGATAGCACTTGTGCCGCGCCACTTACGAGTTGTGTGTACAAACGCAGCTGCTATGAAATGTCACTTTTGACAATTGTCAAAAAGGCTAGCATTTGAAGGTTGTGGAGTAATGTGCAAAGAATTTTGGTAACCGCACTGACAGGAGAACTGCATAGAACATCTCAGGGGCATGCCAGAAATGACAGAAGAATGTTTATTTGGTGGTAATTCGGCTGATTTGAATTGTAAGTGACATTTATAGTTAATAAATGGAAACACTTAGCTTTAGAGGGGTTGGCCGGTAGCGGTCGCCTTGGCAGAAGGCATCTGGGCTAGATAGTAGATAGTCTCGCAGTTCGCAGGAAGGCTGCAGGTCGCACGATAGTCCGTTCCAGATCCCACACCTGATCGAAGTCGCAGTGTTGACAAGACCATTAGGCACAATTCCAGGCCGTGACAGCTGTACTGCGTGCAGGTATTGCGAGGTGTCAAAAGCGAAATGTGTAAAATGATAACACTTAGCTTTTGTTAGATAAACTCCAGGGACTTCACAACAGGCTGGAGGAGGCAGAGGGGGTTCTGAAGCTGTGGGAGAGGACTCGCTTCAGGTGGATGTATGATGTGCATCACACGTTCGGGATCACCATTTGTAAGAGTAGAGAACATACGTGCATACGCTACAGTACTCACATATTACATATAAGTGATGAATTATGCAAAGAAATATACAAGAACGACGACTAACTGCTATGTTAAATTCAATACTGTGTAAAAGTAGAACAACATGTTGTCAGAAATGCGGCCATCGAAAGGGAGAATAACAAAGATATTGGAAGCTGCAAGAAAATCAATGAGAGAGAATAAATAACAATAGAATAAGAGAAATGATGGAAATAACACACAATTATAGATAACATCAGAAATAAACAACTGGTTTGGTATCACACGTTCAAGAAACATTAGATTACCAAAAGCTGTAAGGACTAGAATCCACCAGGTGTACAGAAAAGGAGAAGAGCAAGAAATTGGCGTTTGCCACAGAGGAAGAAATGAGCACGTGAAATGTAAAAGAAGTGCATGTATCGAGAGATCCAAAAAAACTGATCCTCAGCGAGCTGTAGAAATTCAAACGTATGAATAATATGTTGGTGGCACTGTAAGTCTATGTCAAATTCGAGCTTATCAGGTTAGGTTTTCCGTCAGTTTTGACACAAACTGACGCAAAACCAAACCTGCTAACATAAAACATTTTTGGCACTGATTTCAAATATCTACAAATATACAGGGTGTCCCATTTAAGAAACCAAAGTCGTGTATCACTACGTAAAAATAGGAGGCCACGACTTACATTGGTTTACGTCAATTTTTAGGTTGTATGCTGGCATTTAAAAAGGTTTTTTTAAATACCGCTATTATTAACAAAGTTATAGACAGTTTAGCGATCTACAAACACCCTGTATTGACTGTAAGGAGAAGTGACAATAGCAGTAGTGAAAACATTATTACAAATTATATAAAACAAGCTCTATATTTCATGATTTTCTTTCTTCCCATTGTTTGAATTTTCTTCAGAACGACATAATACTGTTGTGTTTCATTAAATATTTTCCATACACATATTAACAACAATTGCATTGTAATGTACAACAACTTCAACACTAATACTCATCCTTATAGCCCTTTCTACTAATTCAAATGCATTTTTACTAAAGCAACACTTCTATAATAGCATATAAATCAATTTTTATGTCAAAACTAAGATTCAAACATTCCATCTTAGATCATTTATAATTTAGTTCAAGTTTTTTTGTTATTATTTAGTTACACAATTAGTTATAGTGGTAGTACTTTTTGCTGTAACTCCACAATTCCTTTTTTTAATATTGTATGCTCTATTCCTATAATTTAAGGTGTTCTATAATTGGGTGATTCTTCACCTGCTGAATACCCGCTGTATATTTACATGTATTTGCATGTACTCCATGTGGATTTTGAGCAATAAATAAATAAAATTTTTAAAAATGCACAAAGGAAGTGCATGTTTTTCATCAGATTCATGGCATTTGCTGATGGAATGAAAAAATGTGTTTTACTATGTTGTTTTTTTATGTTTTTTTCATCTACTTCACAATACTTCATTTAATCACATTGTAAACTTTTATTTACAATTATTAATGTTATTTTCAAAAAGTATTTTAATATTTTCTTTCCTCTCTAGGGCAGTCGTCCTCAAGCTTTTTCTTCTACAACACAGCTGAGAACATTTTTTAATGACACACTATCCAACATTCTTCTATTTTTAGTAAATTATTCAATTACATTTTTGCAAATATAATGAGCTTGTTTTTTTAAATTCTTAAGCTTATTGAAATCTACCCAATTTTATGGGTGCGTACTGAAACAATTTTTTGGCTCCGCTTAATTGTTTCGGCAGTTACCAATTTATTTCAGGCCAAACCTGTATATTTTTATTTGAATTATAAATCCTTTGCATTTCGAATTCTTAAATTTTCCAAAGCAGCTTATTTTGTACCTGGATCGAGTTCCTTTCGTTCGCGCGATGCACTTTTGACCAGTGCTATCTGTTATCACAGGCCGTTGTAATGCGAGCTTTCCTTTGGAAGCGAATTTTTCGCCGAGGCACTTGCTGTTCTCTCCTGAGCCCGCCGTCACCGGCGCGGCTGAGGTTTGATTTTAATTAAGTCAAATTACGTGCGCTCAACCAATTTTATGAGCATTGTGTTTCTAAAGGCTTATTATGATCAGGTACGATGGCGCTTTTCTGTTTAGTTATTCCCATAGTAATTACATTTTTTCTTAGCTCTTAATTAATATTGTAAAACCGGAAAATTCGATCTGAGACGCTAGGCCGCCGTGCCGCTCTAATTTTCGACTCCGCCGGATAATGTCCAGTCTTAATGCTTCAACCTGGGAAGTGATTATGCTTCGATCACGGGCCCATTAAGGGAACTCCTGGCTGTTTGGTATAGCAACCCCTGACCAGTTTTTCCCGTCAACAATTAGCTAGGAACTCAAGGTTAGTGCCGCCCTTTGTGGTAATTACTGTGTGGAGAGCAGATGGTTTCCCCGGCCTTCAAATTGATTTGGTCCGGCTGTCTACAATTACTTTCTATTAAATTACATTCAGTACTCGGAATTTGAATTTCAAAACCATCCACAGTTAAAATTTGTGTTTACGCTCACTGTCATTACGTAACTATATAGCTTAATTTAATACATGTTTTTATTTGATATGTAACTGGTTATCATTATATTTCATCATGATTAATATTTAAAGCTACAATTTTGATGTGTATTGACCCTTTGTAAAAGGTGCATTCACTTTTTTTTAAATTTCAATAGCCTAAAGGTTTTATCAAATGACTGAGGTATGCATATCCCACGATTGATTTGAAGTTACAGTTACTAGAATAACCCGAAAGGGGTTTTTGATTTTTATGCCTGTCGCAACCTTCAGTTAATGTACACAACCTTGTCTTGACTTTAATTGCATTTTAATTATGCTGATTATTTATTATTGATTCTACAAGACCATTTATTAATTAAACGCTAGTCACTTGTAGTTCATTTTAATACTTTGAAATCTTTTGATTCTGGCGCCCATTTCCTTTCCTTTTTTGAAGACATTCCAAGGTACACAGCTGATGAGTTGAACCTACGACCCAAGGCCGCCGAAATTTGAGTTAGCTCGGCCATCGCGGTAAGTAGAGTTTTCAGAGCTGCCGTTGTGTATAAACTGTAGGGGGTTGATCTGCGATTGTTACTACCATCGATTAATTTTATTAATTAATCGCAGGTCGGCTTCTTTATTGTTTCAGTACTACTAATAAGGTAAATTAGACGTACAAGCCTCTGGTTGTGGGCCAGAAAATCTGGGTTCAAACTCCAATGGCCAAAAAAATTATTTATTTATTTATTTAAATGATCAAGTAACATGGGCCCTAGGCCCAATTACATTAATATTTAAGATTCTGAAATTAACTTAAATTAACTATAAAACTTATTCTAAATAGTTAAAGGAAAAATAACGAGTTGCAATATAATGAACTTAATTAAACAAACAAACGTTGAGATACAATATAATACAATTACATACAATACGTGAGCAATTCAATATCCAAAACCATATCGGTTTCTTTAATTTGTTTTTTAAAAGTAAGTATGGATTCATTAAAGTAATTGACCTTTGAGCTATCTAGGAATGCATTAGCAATGTTTAACATTTTTAGCATTGGATTAATGCTGGTATATACAATCCAACCAAAGGCAGCAGCATGGGACAGTCAAATCTGTTATTTATTAGTTTATGTATAAAGAGCAAAGCCGCCCTCGAAGCCACCACATCCCTCCTTCTGCTCAGCCTGATAATCTTAAATTCATTGCGGATGTCTTGGTATTCGTGGTAGTGTGGATAACGATTTCTGTGCTTAAAGCAAAGATATTTAATAAATTTGTTTTGGACTACTTCAATGTTTTGTTTATGTAGTGCCATTTCTGGGTTCCACACGTTAGATGCAAATTCTAGCTTCGATCGAACAAGACTAATTATAGAGCAATATTATTGTTTTGGTGTCTGTAAATTCCAATGTAGTTCGTATTAGGAACCCGAGAGCTTTTAAAGAATTACTGACAATATTTTCAATGTGATTATGCCAGTTAAGGATCATGATAAAAGTAACACCCAAATCCCGAATTTAGTTAACTTTTTCTAATGTAACGTTGCTAAGTTTGTACTTATAATCAATTGTTTTAATCTTGAGTGAATATGACATGCGTTTGCATTTAGTAACATTAAATAACAAATCATTATAAACACTCCATTTCGAAATTTCCATTAGATCATGCTGCAGTAAGTCACAGTCCTGGATTGTGGAAACTTTCCTAAAAATTTTCAAATTATCAGCGAACAGGAAAGAATTACAATAAATAAAAATATGTTGTTCTCTGAATGTAATTTTTTTTTTGGCAGTGGCCTATTATGATATATTTTTCAGACTTTTTCCACTGTCTAGGGTGTAAATCACACAACGTTTCGGGAGTTTTTGTTCTACTCCCGTCTTCAGGTGTTCCTGGTTAGTCCTGAGAATTACAAAAATAGTCTACTGCGCATACAGTGGTAAGATATATTATTATGATGTGGCTATATAAAGCTATACTTTTATTAATGTGATGCCCTTTCAAATTCAATAATAATTCTTTATTAAAAATAAATCAAGTTCTCTTATCTCAGGTGGTTCGCCTAATCAAGATCTCTATCTATTAATTGAATGTCAATATTACAGTTAATGATGTTTAGTTGTCAAACCGACTTCCAAATCTCAATAAACCAGTTATCGACAATTGTGTTTTTACATCAATCAATTCATTCAATTAAATATTGCCTTGTATTATTGTATTTCACTGATTGATCTTTATATAAAATGTTTTAATATAAATTTCTAACAAACTTTGTCACTTATTCAGCTTCACTCGCACAACTCCACACATCAGCTCCTCCTGCTTCCCAAAAGAGTCCAATGTCGTCCTAGCCTGACACCTACAGCATACACCTGTCAACCAATTCCAATACCACTGCTGATGCCGGCTTCAATCCCTCTATCAAACGGCAGCTTCAACTTCAACAAAACCTGGTAAGTTCCAAGTTTCTAACTGCAACAGCTCTTATCTTGTTTCTTTCTTAGATATCCTTCAGTATTCTGCAATCTGCTCCGATGTTGTCCAACTCTGGTAGTACTACCACAAATCCCGCTCCAGCTGAATCACCTTCTTTCGATGCAACCATCAATGTCAAACATAAACATATAATTATGCGACACGCCAGTCAATAAATCCAATTCCATCCAATTTTGTCATTCTCTAGTTCCCTTTAAATGTAATTCGCAGCACTTAACAATCTCTTCACCGATTGTGAGTATTTTTTTATATTAATATTTAGACTCCTTCTTTAATACCTCGTAGATTTCTTAATAGCAACCCCATTTGTATATCAACCAAACAACTATACAAATTCTGCACTAATTTCCATTTTTATTTAATAAATATCACGTTTCAAAATATCTTATACATTTTGCTTTGAGTTTATTTATGTAACTACCCTTAAACAAAAACTTGTTCTTGTTGGATACTATTCTTACTGCACCCTTACATATTTTAAATTATCCATTATTGACAATTTAACAATTCACATTATCATTATAACACCTTTGTCAATCGTAACCTTGGCTTGTATTTTATTAAAATTTTCTGTAACTATCAAATTTACATATTCAATCAATATCAAAATCTCTTCTCTCATTGTCTCAATTAATTTTTTTTAATAATGTTTGAAATTTAACACCCATCAAGATTTAATTATATCATTCTTCCAAGCTTATTTGTTTCAAATATTTCTTTATTGAAATTAATTACACTGCCTCATGTATCATAACAATATATAAGTTTACAACTAAAATATATAACCGCCATGGTGGCCTAGTGGTTAGAGTGGCAGACTAGTAATCACAGCGATCAGCGGTCCCGGGTTCGAACCCCGGGGGAGGCACAAATTTACGTAGAAAAACATACAATATCAGTCCTTCTCAGGACTAACCAAAAACACCTGAAGACGAGAGTAGATCAAAAACTCCCGAAACGTTGTGTGATTTACACCCTAGACAGTGGAAAAAGTCCAAAAACATAACAAAATAAAAATATTTTCTTGTCATCTATTTTTAAATTTTTTATGTTTACTTATATACTTGAAGGTATTATTATAATAGGTGAAATATAAATATTGCTTCAATAGAAACTCATGTTCAACTAGTGTTGGTCAAACTAATATTTGTTCATGAAACAAGACAATTTAGTGGAATTAAGTGAAATAGTGAGGACGCGGAAATAGACTATAAAAACTAGATCATGGCATGTGCCAATTACAATATTTGTTTACAACATTCAGCTAGCGTCGGCTTACTGGGTCAAGTTACATTACGATAAGGAAGTTTTATGGAGACTGCCGCATTTTTAATACTATCACTAGGTCAGATTTACACATTATAAATGTACCTTATTATGCAAACGTCATGTTTTTGTACCTATACTAATATTAGGTTTTGAGTTCAAAAAGCAGCAACATGACATACCTACATGTAATCATATAACAAGAGATCGATAAAAGAACCAATTAGGGTAGGCTGCGATATGTGTTATACGTTTGGCAGTACTGAAGTGTATTGTCAGTCTATGTCAAATTCGAGATTAGTAGGTTAGGTTTTGTTTGTCATTTGACACAGACTGACATAAAACTTAATCTGCAAATCTCGAATTTGACATAGACTGACAATACACTTCAATATTGCCAAACTTGTAACACATATCACAGCCTACCCTAATTGGTTTTTTTATTGATCTCTTGTTATAAAGACTGTTTTTGTTTAATAATTTTTAATATACTTCGAAACTCTGAGGTGTATTCACTTGTGACCGACGCAGGCTAAGAATGTCTAAGGGGCAGTTAGGCTTGGCTACTCCAGTCGCATTTTATCAAAATCCTTCTTCTCCTCTCATCAAGTGTAAAGCCCTTTCGGCAAAACAACCTGGTTATGTAACATTATACAATTTATGTTCCGAAGTGTGTCCTGAACGAGTGCAAGAAGTAATTCCCAGAACTACTCAAATCGAAGGCTTGCATCAATTCAAGGAGCACCGCGGACAAGTGTAAATCGCAATTATTAGAAAAATGTTCAGAAGTACAAAGCAGTCCCCCTATGTATTTGTTTAATAGTAGTTATTGTTTATACGGATGGCGTCTCGTACGCCTTAATATTTAAATAATTATTTGTCCATTTTATCCCGTAGCTCAGTGACCATGGAACTCTCTTAATATCCCAGTTAGTCGCTTAAGCAAGATCACTATCGGCCAAAACCGAAATCGGCTTTCCCCTGTTAATGTTAATTGGACAGAAACTTAACTTTAAACAATGCACAAAGAAGCCGAATTGTTTACATCATCTATTGACTTCAAAACACATATAAAAACAAAAAACAAAAAAAGCATAAAAATACAAATGAAATAAAAGGAAATAGAATAAAATTCTGAAACAATCTACGTGCGATATAGATTGAGGCTACTCGTAAGCGTATTGCAAACATACATAAACAGCGTAAAACATCGAAAGAATTACCTTTAAAATAATTATCTTTTAAAAGAACGCAAATGTCAAAATTACCTAAAGCCGGTACTTATTTGAGTCGCTGCTAACACACATTCTGCGCGTTTGCAAAAGCTTGCAGTTAAAAGCAACCTTATTCCTTTCTGTAAACATTTTACCTGGAACTGACTACGGAATACCCTTTGAAACGGCACGCCTTAATTGCATCGCCCGCTCCTGGCGGACATTATGCTGGGAACCACTGATCGCGTACAGGCCCCGTAAGAGCAGTTGAATTGGCGCCTCTCAAAATTGACGCTTCAAATAAGCCCTTAAACATAACACAAAGAGTGTACTTACATGTACACTCAGAAAATGCGTTTGTGGAATTGGCAAATACTGGTTCGCTTGTATCTCCACGGGCGAATTCACGTACCATACTTTCAAATCTAATAAACCCATGCAGCTCTCAGAAGAAGCTACGTTCGACTGCTGCCTTCTTCGTTAAATTTGTATGAATTGAAAATCCCCGCATACCGCGTAAAGCGCAAGTTTCTTGCTACACTCGCGAAAACAAAAATTCACAATACACGTCCAGCGCAGGACCGGCTTTGCGAGCAGTTGCTTACATAAAACACAATATTAAACATAGGACATACAACTTAGCTTCTACATTTAAGCATGAAAATAACCATTATAGGTAAGGGGTCCAGCTGGTCCGTTACAGATAGAATAATTCTCGGTCTTTGTAAATCATAGGAATTAAAGAAGAAAACTATTTTTGACATTCCATAAAAAATACGTTCAAAAATCCATCTTAGAAGTTAAGTAAACTATTAAGAAACTACATTTTTCTGAAGAAAATTTAAGATATTTTCTAAAATTATATTTTTATCTCTTTGACGAATGACTTCTGCTATGAAGCTTTCAAACAGGAGTAAAATTTTTAACAATCCATGTATGTAGTTAACCCGAAGAATTTTATTGAAAACCCGAAGCCCGAAGAATGATTGCCAAACCCGAAGTCTTCGGGTCAAAATGACATTGTTGGCAACCCTACTTGGCATATATGTACAATTACGGCAAAAAAAGTGGGACAACTCTCATAACACATTTTGCTTTCATTTAGTTTTTATTGTTGGCCTTTAAAAATTTACTAAAAAAACATAGCAGTCGTAATTCTAGAAATGCCAACGATTCAGTTTTGCTTCAAAATGCCACAAGTTAATATTGTTAATAAAGCAATAATAACTGCTAATTCAGAACTACCCACTTTTTTTGGCCGAACTGTACATCTGTACAAATTTTGTATATGTTCATATTTTGCAATTTCAGCACTTTTTTAGACGTTCTACTCTTAATTTCACATTTTTGTAAAATTTTGTTGACGCAATATACAGGTTGTTTAAAAAATACGTTTGGATATTTTACCCACTTATAGATCTCACAAATCTATACAAAAAAGTCCTAATATACATGAGTCCAGAAACGCTTCATTTCCGAGATACAGGGTGTTAAAGTTTTCAAAAAAAATCCGTTTTTTATTGTTTTCTAAAAAACGATTTGGGCGATTTTAATGAATTTTTTACAGTTTTTTTATAACTTTATGAGGTATCTTTTGGATATATTACAGTTGATCCAGTACTTCCAGTGGCGTGCCCATGGTGCATGTCGATTAGGATTTTTTCGGTATTTAAAAAAGAACGCTCACTAGCTTTTTTGAAATGTTTTTTTAATAATAAATCAACTAAAAATGCAACTTTTTTGTCTCTTGAATTTCTTCGTATCTCGCTTTGTTTGCAAGAAAATATAAAGCCCATATTTTTGAACGCCTCTGAACCTATTAAGACAAAAACTAAACTCAGCCGATTTTAGTGAAACTTTTAAGGTTTATTGATGCTATTAAGGATCATGTTTTGGCGTACTTCGATTTAAATCAATTATTCCAGAAGCGGTCGGATTTTTTTTTTTTTTTTGAAAGCTATCACTCTATATCTCAGAAACGAAGGGTTTCCAGACCAATGTTTATTAAGACTTTTTTGCTTGTATTGATGAGATGTATAAGTATAAAATATCCGAACATATTTTTTGAACACCCTGTATATAAAATATTGTTGGAATATCACAATGTTAAGCGTATTTTTCCGATTATACCACTTCCTCTAACATCAACCAATGAAAAACGACAAAATGCATAGTTACGCATGTACTAACTTTTGATAATGTACATAGCAACTGATAATCACATACCTTACTGATTAATAGGTGATAATCACACGCCTTCACAAACATCACGTTACCTGCTGTCAGTACAATTGTCATAACAACCACATTATCTGTATTTTTAATAAAATATTTAAAATACACTATTCAAACGTTGTTTATTGACTCGTAATATAATCTAGCCGAATGCAACTCGTGGATTCTTGATTATCAAATAATCAAGAATCCACTAGTTGCATTATACCGGGTGTCCGTTCTCAAAGTCGAACATAGGCGATTAACATTGTATCGTAGGTTTTTGCCGATTCCTGCTCGCCAATTCAACTTACAGGAAAGGTAATGGTATCAATGGAAAGATAAAGTTATTACGCATCAAATGATACCAATAATAATATCCAAGATGCGATTTTTATTTTAAAATACTAATTTAAAACTTGGAAATTTTTAAATATGCCATGCCTTGCTTTTCAAGTTCGATAGCATTTGTCAAAAAAATTGGTAATTAGTTGGCGTAAATCAGGTATTTTCTGTCAACGCCTGTTAAAATTATCTACAGACAAATGAATTATTGCAATGAAGAACGAGTGAATGCACTAATGTTAATTGCCTATGTTCGACTTTGAGAATGGACACCCGGTATATGATAATTTCGATGAGCACAACTTTTTTCTTTGAATTTTTTTCTGAATGTAAAAAAATTTCTCTTCTCCTGCACAATTTAGTGCTGCATTGACAGACGCAACATACGAAATCCCATGCTCATTACGAGGCATTCAAACATTGGCTTCCCTAATGATTCTATTTAGTTTTAAAAAGTTGCTAAAATATCAAAGCAACGTGAGCGAGTTTATTGTCAAACTTTGACAGTGATTTTATGAAGTAGGTGTTTTTCCCAGTTTCTTATCTAAATACACCCTAAATGAATTAAAAACAATTTAAATGTTAGATGCTTGGGTCAATTTCTTTTATTTTTGTGCCTGATGTCAAAATTCTTATTTTAATCGACGGTTTTCAACTACGCTCTGTTCAAAAATTAAAAAACCACCAACGTCGAATTCTACTCCATAATTACTATTGGCAACGCTGGCAGGCGGAAAATTTGGTGAGAATTATAATTTTAAGGTTAAGTGTCAAGTTTGTCAGTTCGCGTGAATTTCTTCGTAATATAATAGATATGTTCATACCTACCGTTAACAAATTTCTAGTTTTTCAGGGCATGTTTAAGCTCAAATAATAAAAATTACGTTTAAAACGATCGAATAATAACAAAAACACAAACGAATTGGAATTTTATTTTGAATTAAAGAAATGTCATAATTAGAGATATATAGTCTGTTCACTAAACATAAAAACACAAAGTGGCCTTTGATTTCTAAAATTTCATGAGTGTACTTCCAAAATGCATCTTTTGTCTAGGAATGTACTTACTAAAAGTTACTAAAACAAATAGGTTAAGACTGTGACATTTAATTGGCACCTGTCATAACTACTTTTAAGGATGTTAAAACAAATACTGTGTTGAATACTATTGATGTATCATTTATTAATAAGTATTTTTATTACATTTTATAAAAGTTCAGGCAAGAATTTCCAGAATAGTATGTACTTTGACACTGAATTAATGATATTTATTAATTGTCATTTTTAAATTCAAAGTCACCTTTATGCAGGTATGGAAACCTTTGCAAAACAAAATACACAATCTCTAGCAGACAAATTTTACATATATGCCAACTTCAAAAAAATTTATATGTTTTTGTGTTTACTGAATGGCCTATATGCGTCATAATTTGCAGTGTCGCCAACATACCGTAAGAATAATTTTTTCTACGACCACTACTACCAAAAGTAGGTCTTTTACCAATAGCTTGTCGAACTAAAAATGAGGTATTATACATCAGCGTGCTAAAAGTTGGATCAGCTGTTTACTTTAGCACACGTGCTAAACAGCTTGTTTTGAATTTACTTATTTTAAATTGGAAGTGAGGTTATAAAGTTATTCTAGTTACTTGTTTCGTTAGAGGTAAAGTGTTTTTTTAATAATTAAAGCATTATGTAATGAATAAAGTAAAATGTGTACTATTACAATTACCTTTGATAACTAACTTTGACAACTACCAGCTGCAGAAACAGTCACCTGCGCCGTCACGGCCATCTCTTTACTATAACATAAATTATATAACTGTCATAAATGCAAATAGACATTTATGGATATAAACATTCGCTTTTAGCACTTGTTTCATAAATAGCTAATCTGTTTTTTTTTTTCAATTTTACCAAGCTAATACAACAGCTGGTGGTTTTTTGAAATTTGTGAACAAACTATTGGTTTCTCAGTCACCTGTCAAATTTGAACAGTCCCTCATCAAGGCTGAATTGGTGTTTTGGTTTAACATTTCAAAATTTAGCGAACTCACTTTTTAAGTATTTTAGAACTGAGCCAACAAAAATGCCTCAGTTTTTGCGCCATTTGGCCACTCTTCAAAAACCTAAACGGAATTTTGCTGTAAAATAATTACGGATGCTAATCTTTGAATACCTCCTAATATCGCAATTAGCAAAGAATTTCGTAGGTATACTGCATCCGCCAATGCAGCACCCTGTATATTACTTGTGATGAGAGTTAATAAATTCCACAGCATGCAACGACACTGATTTCATTATTTTGTTATTAGGACACCCTGTAACAACAGGGTAAACTGTGTTTGAGCTTTAGGGTGTCATTGTATAGAAATCCACCACTGTCAATGGGCTAAGGCCCCATCTACATTCTACAACAAACAGCAACCCCAGCACGACAGTCAGTCAAAATTTGAAAAACGTACCAGTTGCAGAGCCAGTGGCGACGGCAGCGACGCCAGCGGCGAGCTTCCCAACCTCCTGCAAAACTGGCGGGACAAGGCCCCTCTGGCCGAGGCTGCTCGAATTCGAATTCGACGTCCGGGGGCTCTTTTTTGGCGTCGCGAAGGCCTCCTTGCTCATTTTCACATCGTTTCCGAAACCCGGGCTCCGCTCCGACCGTGCGCGGCGGGACGCACGCGTAACACTGCCGATCAATTTTCTAACCTAAATCTCCGCACAGATGATTTCGGACTCGGGGGCAGATTTGACATATTCGGCAGCTGTCAGCCACAAATTCGCGTTTGGACCTGCACTTGCCACGAAATTCCGGTTGCAGAGGTGCACGTTTGGTGGCTCGCAACGATAGTGGCGGCTT
The DNA here is from genome assembly GCA_940337035.1 of Agriotes lineatus. Taxonomy (NCBI): domain Eukaryota; kingdom Metazoa; phylum Arthropoda; class Insecta; order Coleoptera; family Elateridae; genus Agriotes; species Agriotes lineatus. Next base: position 16,576 of record CALNHX010010215.1, on the reverse strand, counting down.
GAATGGGCTGCTTATGGTAGGCCTCAGGAAAAAGTCGCTACTGTCTTAACTGGTAGCTTGTTTGAACAAAATTTGGCTGCAAGAAAGCAGAGAGCGCCAATTTAATCAGAGACTAAAATTTCAACCCCGTTAGCAGTGGTAACATGAGCACTTATTAATCCTAAATGTGCGATCTCTCAGGGTCAGACCATATCTACAATTTGCAACCGTTTATGTACCAGCTGTTTCGCTACTACTCGTGCAAAAACATTTCCACAGTGTTGCCAGTTCTATTACTTTCTTTAAACATATATTTTAGTTCTTTTTTCAATTATCATATTACGTCGCTCAGAAATCGAGTATTAAGTTTAATCCATTTTTTATTTGTGGAGCGATTTTGTACCATTTGTTTTCAATTGTTTTTCTTATAACCTTAAATCGTTTTTTGAAGGGTTTGTGCCCTAAGGTCGATTATTAAAAGAGTTGGATCACTAATGTACAAGGTGCATTTTAATAATATAACGAAAACAAAACTTATTCGTTTAATAAGATCCCAATTTATACAGATCTTAAAAAACAGAAAATTTTGTAAACAGGGCTATACCTCGTTACATATACATTTTCGGAAATATTGGGTATAAGTAAGAATATTCAATTTCCGTTAGGTAATTTCGTGAATAATCGTTCTACATGTACTATCACGAACAAATGTATTTGCCAGTCTGCTTCTTGCAAATTTTTGCATAGACAACCCGCTTTGCTGAAAAGCTTAAGCGCTTGCCAAACACTGCTTTTAAAAATGTTAACTGTTTAATGTAGAGGTTGGCAGTACTGTTACAAATCCACAGCCGGTATCTCAAATTGTCATACAGATAAATAGCGCGATTTTCACGATTTTGCATTAAAAAAGAGGTACTTTCAATACGAATTTTCGTTTAAAAAAAGACGACTTTTATGATCACTATGCAAAAAATATTCTGAACGGTTTCTACTGCTTTATATATGAGAGCATCTAGAAAAACACGGTATATACAGGCTGATTTTTTATCATGTAACAACTTGTAGGCAACCCATTATGCAGAAGCATGCATTATGCAATGAACTGTATACTAACGTAAGTATAGAGTTCATTGGCATTATGCATGCTTCTGCATAATGGGTTGCCTACAAGTTGTTACATAATAAAAAAATCAGCCTGTATAAAAAAATGTAAATTAGGATTACCAGCTACTGGTCGTAATTTTGCGTATCTAAAAATTTTAAAACAAGTTGCTACTAGCGACATGTCCAATGAAATCATTTTATTTGAAATCGGCAGTGAAGTAATCCATTGTTTTACGACTTTTTTGTAGGTGGCGAGGTGACAGATAAACGTCAATCGACCGAACATAACCTACAAAAGTTGGTTAAAATGTTGTAATTTCACGATTCCTCGATTTCAAATAAAACATAGTGTACACCTCGGCACTGAAGTTCCTTTTTATCCCTCATGTGGTTTATTTGCCTTGGCCCTACGGGCCTCGGCAACTAAATCCACATTCGTGATAAAAAGTTAAACTTCAGTGCTTTGGTATACAAACTACTATTAAACACGTTGCTACTAACGACGTGAACTAATAAAAACATTTTATTAAACAGTCGTTTTACGAACATAAAACTGATAACTGAAAGTCAATTTTACACACTGTCGTGGATAAATAATAATTTCAATTGGCCAATCACTGAACATTATATTAAAATATAAAAAAATCATTTTTGTTGTAGTAACGATTCGCGGTCTTTGCAGTGTTTTAAACAGATTGGCATTTTTTAATTTTTTTTATATTTTACCCATTATTTATAACAACAATTTCAGGTGAGCGGATGGCCCTGCGAGCAGATGCTCGCCTCTCAGGCGGCCGTCCCGGGTTCGAATCCCGGCGGATTTTAAAGATCGTACGCTCCCCGGCTACCACGCTAACACCTGTGGTAGTCGTTAACCCCTAAACAAGGGAACTCTTCCTCAATTTCGACGGGCAAGGCTAGCCACCTACCCGGCCTAAAGGTAAAGAGGGCTCACAGAACCACTTTGTGGTTAAAACAGGCCACTGGCCTATAATAAGAGGAAGAAGAAGAACAATTTCAAATTAATATTAAGAGACACTCGGAAAGTAAATTATGTCATATAGTTACGTCATATATCATTAACGTATTATCTAACATGAAACGATTTAGATGGTGTAATTTGTCGCTGCTACTTTACAACAATTTAATTAAACATTTAATAGCCACTGAACACATTTTACAATAAAGTAAGATTTTGTCCATTTTGAAAAATAAAAATATCCGGAAGTAACGAATATGTCTTGTTAACGTTGTTTTATTAGATTAATATAATTGCATATATACAATATGTATAAAACAATAGTAATTACTAACAATAAATATGGTTAGTTTCAAAACTAATTTTTTCTACTAGTACTAAAAGTAGGTCTTTTAGCACTAGCTTGTTTCACTAAAAATGGCGTTTTATAAATCAGCGTTTTAAAAGTGAAATCAACTGTTTACTTTTAGCACATGTGCTAAAAGTAAACAGCTGATGTTGAATTTAGAATTTTGAACTGGAAGTGAGGTTAGAAAGTTATTCTATTATGTTATGGTTATGTTACATGTGTCAAAAGTCAAAACTATTTTCTTCTAGTTTTTCCTTGTAATAATTCAAGTTTTTAAATTTAAAAATATATATTTTTAACGTTAACTTTCTAATATTATATTGTACCTACTATGATTTCTGCGACACTCTGGCTCTTCTATTCCATAAACGAATATTAATTCTTCTTATAAAAACCGTCATTTTCTAAACATTGTTGCATTCTTCTGCCCATTGCCCCGAAAAGTTGATTGCACATTGCTTAACCACGAAATTGCTCCCACGCTGAAGGATAATGCTCCATAAGAGCTTTCTCCATTCTTGGTCTCACCCCATGCCATCCAACATTCTCCCAATCGCTGGCCAATCAAGCACCTCAAATTCTGGATGCTCTAAGAACTAATCCCTTGCAACACGTGCAGAGTGTATGGAAGAATTATCTTGTATCTTGTATATCTCCCGCACTGCTGGTAGGAACTAATGTTCCAATTGCTCGTGGAGCTGAGACCTGGATGAGCTGCCCAGGACCATTTTGGAACATCCATCCCCAACAGCCGATGGTAATTCCATGAAGGTACATTCATGGGCAATTCTTCCGCTGGCTCTATTGGAACAAACGTACTGAGGTTCGCACCGCGTGTTGGGTGTACGCTACACTCTCAGTCAAGGACTGTTCTGACATGTCGCAAATGTTTTTTCATCAATAAAAATATGACATTGTTTCAGTCTTTGTCCATATTACGCCTGCCAAATTCCAGGCGCCTTTGGCATTCTGTAGAGGTTTTGATCCACATTTTTTATTTTTAAAAACATCAACGGGACCGGAAATCGAACTCGCGAACCTTAGATCAGTAGTCAGGATCTAGCACTGAGCTACCAAGTATTTAGTCAACATTTAAGATTGCAAATTTATACCACAAGCACTAATGAGTAATACGGGCTGCAACTCCAATTTTATTATTAACTAGCATAGAATAATTCTGTTCTTCGCACTGGATATTGCGTTTTTTTAATACACAAACATTGACTTATTTTTCTTATGTGAAGTAGTGAATTTTGTATCCCAAGGGGTTGGGGGATGATTTTGGCAATCTTGAGTTCATTTGTTTTCCTTTATTAAATCTCAAATATAACTTGACTCTCTTACTTCAACTTTTTAATTTTCCGCCTAGGAGGTGTTATTAATGACATTTTTACAATTTGTTCTTCTATTCGGCCCCTAAAGCCTATAATTTTAACCATTTTAACAAGAGATAGAAAGATGGATTGGTAAATACAAAATAGGATACAAAAAGCAAGTAACTTTACTACCAAATAAATAACGTAAATCAGCAAGGAAAAGTCTGCTAGAATAATCACAACAAGATACCACTCATATGTAAGAAAAATTACCCTCGTTCAATGTTAAGCCCCAACAGAGATAGCTAAGAAAGGCAAAGGCTGCTTTTACGACCAACTTACAGCCACACTAAATTAAATAAAGAAAGCAGACATCGTTATATTGTTAGGTGACTTCAATGCAAGGATAGGCAGTGACAACACAAATTTGGAACAAGTAATTGGAAAACATGGAATGGGACAAATTTATGGAAATGATGAACTCTTTGCACAACTCAGAGCCTGGTTATCGGAGAAACAGTCTTCCCGCATAAAGAAATACATAAGGAAACGTGAGTCTATCTAGATAACCGAACTAAAAACCAGATAGACCACATAGCAATAAGCAGAAAATGGAGGAGATCCATTTTAGATGTATGCAGCCGCCGAGGTGCTGATGTTGCCAGCGATCATCACCTAGTAGTTGCAGCTATCAGATTAAAGGTTGCAAAAATAAAACAAAGCGACACGATAAAACGACTGCAACTAAATTTGGACAGGCTAGCGAATAGAGAAACGTTAGCAAACCTTAAAAATAATATCATAAAATGAGTCGAAGTAATACAATCAAATGACGAAAAAATTAGGCAAGTGAAAGAAAATCGAGAAAATCACCACAGAAACAAGTACAGAGCTTTTAGGAAAATAGGACGGAAAGAGGAAAGACTGGGTAAGTTAAGACACCTGGAATAAGATTGAGAGAAGGCGACACAACAAGGGACGAATAAATAATGCAAAGTCGAATGAGAAAAGAGATTAACTAAAAAGACTTTACAAGAAAGCTAATGTTACAGTTAAACGAAGTGCCAGAAAAGATAAGTGTAGTTGTATAGAGGAGCTAGCCCAAAAAGTTCAATCCACGGCAGAAGTAAAAAACAATAGAGATTTGTATAAAATAACAAAACAAATAGCTAATAAAAATGACATACATGACTGTCCAACTATTAAAGACAAAGACGGAAAACACCTTTATACAGAAGAAGAACACTTAAGGAGATGGTAAGAGTACTTTACTAACATATTAGATGCACAAGAAGTGAATATAGAAGAAGCTGAACAGGAAGAAGAACAAGTATTCCACCCAATCCTCAATATAAACATATATCCATCTATCAAACGCGAAATCAGACAAGCCACAATGAAACTAATCTCTGGCAAATCACCCGGATTAGATATCATTCCAATCGAAGTCTTTAATGCTTGCCCATTAATAATAACAAATATTCTACACCCAATCATATTAGCAGCCTGGAACAACGAGTATATTCCAGGCAACTGCAAAAAAAAGCTTATAATAAACGCCCAAAAGAAGAGGAATCAAAGTGAATGTCAAAATTAAAGGAAAATTATATTACTCAATATCATAAATAAAGTAATGGCACAAAGTATACTAATGAGAATTAACGGACATGTAAAGCCCAAGCTAAGAAAGAAACAAGCTGGCTTCAGACCCCATCGATACTATGTTGAGCAAATAAACACCTTACATCTAATAATTCCAAGAATGGAGATCATCGTCCTATCTGCCCTTCATCGACTTTGAAAAAGCTTTCGATGACATTGGTCAATTTGGAAAGCACTTTCAGAAATAGGAGTACCAATAAAAATAACTAACCTAATGAAAGAATTGTATAGCGGTGTCACCTGTTGAGTAACCCACAAAGGAAGAGTAAATGAAACAATACCCGTTAAGATCGGAGTTGTGTTCTATCCCTCATCTTATTTAACCTCGTCCTAGACTCAGTTATGAGAAAAACAAATAATACACGGCGAGGTATAGTATGGGGCCTGCAACAAAAACTAGAAGACCTGGATTATGCATACGGCATATGTTTAATGTCACACACGTTTAATGATATGAGCAATAAACTAAGACAACTGGAAGAAGAATCAACCAAACTGGGATTAAAAATAAATATTAGAAAAACCAAAGAAATGTGCATCAATAGTCAATCCCAGGACAGATTTCTCTGCCAAACCCAACCAATTGAAGAGGTGGAAAACTTCTGCAGATGCGCAAGGCAGAATTCAGAAAGCAAGAGGAGCGTTCGGTATACTCAACAAAATATAGACGTCACAATATTCCACCTTTGCTTGTCTGATGCAAATATGAAGTCTGTATTATTATATGGTTACGAGACTTGGAAAGTCTCAAAAGAAATAACACATCTTTGTAAATAGATGCCCGTGGAAAATATTACATAAATATATACCTACTGGCCAAATACTATCAGTATCATAGACCTGTGGGTATGTGAATGGAATTGGATAGGCCACACTCTACGGGAAATTTTAGACAGCATCCCGAGGAAAGCACTTGACTGGAACCCACAGGGAAGTAGATCCAGGGCGAGACCCATGATGACTTGAAAACCGTCAATAATAAAAGAAGCGACAAAATGGGAGTATCCTGGGATAGTAGACAGCACGAACAGCAATAGGGTTGAAGTAAAAGAAATTGGTTGATTTGAAGTGGTCAGCCAGTAATATACGTATTTAGGAACTCTGATCAACAACATGGGTAACTGCTCACCGGAAATACTCAGGTGCATCCAAACTAAAATATTAATTGTAAGAATCCTAGTATTTCAAATTCTGCTATGTGGAGCCGTGTTGTAGACAATAACAGAAAGGGAATGTAAAAGAATTGAAGCTTTTGATATGTGCTGCTGGCGACTTATGCTGAGAATACCTTTGACAGCAAAAATAAACTAATATGTCTATATTGTATGTATTATCGGTGCCTTCTGGTGTAGAGGCTGGTGCTTTGTACTGTTGCGTCTGGCGGTGCAGCGCTTAACTTGGCTCGATTTTGGGTTACAAGGTTGGAATGGGCCTTTTGTGCTTGCGTAGCAACCATTGTACTAAGGTGTGTGTTTTGGTGATGTGCTGACCTTGTTTAGGTCTATAGTTCTGAGTAGAGCACGGTTAATTTGGCGCCCTAGTCTCACCAAACCCGATATCGATCCCCCAAGACTGCGAAAAATTTTCGCCCATCGTGGGATGGGGATTCGAACCGAAGACTATTTGTTATTCGGCTTTGTTACCATATTACAAGAACTCAATATAAATGAACGCCTCTCTACTATAGTGTATAGGTAGACAAATTCTATGATACCACGGCCACATCTCAATCGCAATAACAACTGCCTTGAAACACTAGCGATGGAAGGACTCGTTGAAAGTAGGTACCAGATTCCAGGGAAAATCACCGAAAAGATAGCTAGACTAAATTAAAACGGTTACAGGGAAGCCACTTCAAGAAATCAACCATAATTCTCAAAATTGTCCAAGTTGGAAAAGAATCGTCAAAAATTATAGGAGGAGGTACCAGATCATGATGATCACGACTCTTCTGGTAAGAAGAAACGACTGAAAAAAGAAAGTAAGCACAAACACCAAACTACGCATATACATCAATACGTTGCCGAATCATGGTTCATGGCCTATTGTGACGTTAGCGCCGGCCGAAATCGTATTTTTACGCATTGGAATGCTTTCGAATTTGACCGCCGCCAAAACTTCGTCACAAATTATCTGAAAGCATCGCCGAGGCAAGAAGAATCAATCGAGGTGCGCAGAGGTCACGAGCCGTCGTCGTTCAGCGCATCCCTGCCTAAAATCCTGCACAAATTACGGCGTATGGTAAGGTAAATAAGAGGTATCGTACGTTGTGAGGAGGACTTGCATCCAGCGTTCCAAAGCGGCGCTCCCACCTTGGGCCTCCTAGGGCTCGAGTCCTGGTTCAGTCCGAGAAACCTTTTGACTTTCAGTCTTGGAGCCAATCTTTGCCAGAAATTCCCGAATTCCTGCTAGAGATCAAAGTGGCTCATTGAATTCAATGCCTGTGGTCTCCGCCGAGTCAATTCAGGAGTTATCTTGTCTAAAACTCAGACGTGGTTCGTTGTTTTATACGCCTGTCTATGGTTTAGATACTTTTACTCTTCGAATCCGACGTTGTCTAAAATTCAGACGTGGTTCGTTGTTTTATACGCCTGTCTATGGTTTAGATACTTTTTCCCTTCGAATTCGACATTGTCTAAAACTCGTACGTGGCTCGTTGATGTATACGCCTGTTAAGGGTTTTAGGCCTCCTCGAAACCGCTTCCCGAAAACATTCACGTAATTCATTTAAAAGCGAGGCCCCTCAGGTCTTGGCAGAAACTTAAACCATTTATGAGGTTAGGTGCCAGCAACGAAACCCCCGAAATTACCGTACCCGTAAAGATTCAGAGCTTCACTCACCTGGAGGAATCTTTCTGCGGATTTCCTAAGCCTTCCGCAGTGCCCCAATTAACAGTATATAATCTTCCCGAGATCTAAGCCGAAAATTGTGAGATTAGCTTTAAACTAGAAGTAATTCATGTAGCTTAAAGGAGGTTTTACTCACCTTGAATAACGTAACTAGAGCGCTCCCAGTTATTACCTAGAAGCCCCCTTGAATATAAGTAACAGCTTGAAAACGCAAATTTGGATTAAAACTCATCAGTTGGCACAGATAATATTTAATTCCGCCGTCTTTTCACTTATCACACGAGAGTTTACGGGCACTGCAGGATAGCTTCGACGCACCGGGATTACGCCTTACATCAAGTTCAATCTCAACACCCCCGAAATAAAAACAAATATAACTTTATTTCTTGCCCACGATAAAAGTAAATAAACTTAACCTAGTTTCTGTTTCCAGTTTAGCCGAGTAGAGGACGCTCCCCTAACTACGAGCTCCCCCGTTCTACGCACGAGATTGTACGACCGAGGAAGTATCGTGGCTTGCCTAACCCAGTAGGCGCTAAAAAAACATTAAAATCCTGATCTTTTATTTGAAAATACATGGAATATTTTAGTTATGATTTTAAACTGTAAATAAGTATATAAAATAAACCGCTTTATTTGATGTGTACTTGATTGTATATTTGAGTTGAACAGACTGAACCCTGGCATCTGCCTATCTGGCTGTAAAATTCTCTTTGAAAATTTCCTTAACAATGGTAATTATTTATTGCTCGAAAGTAAGCAAATAATTACTAAGATCAGACTGTTATACTATGATCGACAAACATAAATCCAACATTACCATAGAGGAAAATGAAATATGTACCTGAGACAAAATTACAAAAAATAACCAAGAAGCTACGGAATGCGTAAGAAAAGAATAAGAGATAAATTGGAACAACCATCATTAATCATCAAAATTTAAATAAAGCAACTACAATGGTACGGACATATAAAAAGTTAGAATGGAAACCGAAGAAATCGCCAGAATATTGAGAATGGAAGAAAGAACACCAATATGCAGGCGAAAAAAATCATCGAGAAACAATATAAAGGAAATAACACAGCGAAGAAGATATACGCTGAGCGAAGTAAGGACAGTCAGAGGCACAACGAAATACTGAAGATGGACGAAGGGTACCAACACACGCTTTAACGGCACAAAATGAGTTAGAAAGTTAGATGAAGAAGAGAAGTTGACACTACGGGTAACAAAATACTCTGTAAATTCGCAATTCCTTAATGCTTGTAATTTAATCCTCACCATTTAAATTATATTTCATCTAAAAATGAGACTTAAATCTAATAACGAAATTATGGCATGCTTCAAGATAAGGGCGCATGAACAGGGGAGGGGCAAGGGGGCTATTGCTCCTCATATAATATATGGGGCGGAGGGGCAAATAGTGTAATTTGCCCCCCTGATATAATTATATGAGGTTTTTAAAAAATTGTACATACATATCATATTAATCTACACAAGATGCTAAAATTCGTTGTTCTATTGTAGCAGGTGCAGAAATAAAACACCAAGAATTTGTTAAACACGTTTTTAATTTTAGATTGACAGCGGAGAATTAGAAAATTGACTATTTTTCTTTCATATGGAAATGGAAATACCGAAATTCTAGGGAAATCATTGACAACAAGCATTGTCACTAGACTGTATTGTGTTGGTACATAAACTTCCGGTTATTGTTTTTGGGTTGAGGTTAGATTTCATGTCGACAGGTTGACATTTCATAATTTTAAATTGTAGCTTTGGGTATTATAAACTTGAAATGTAATTTTATAATTTGGTTAGGTAAGTATTGCACTAAGGACAATTTCCGTTTACAATAGCCAGAACTACAATTTAAAATAATTAGGGTGCCAATCAGTCAAAATGAAACCTAACCTCATTGCAAAAATAATAACCAGAAGTGTATGTACCAACAGAATTCAATCTAGTGAGAATGCTTGTTATCAATGGTTTCTCTAGATTGCATTTCCATATGAAAAAACTCTGGCGTGATACACGCACATAACTTCCTTTTACAGTGATCGTATAATTAGCCAAAAATTTGATTTTTAATTTTTAAGCATTTGTCAAAAATTTTCAAAACTTACAAATTGCAAAAACGGTACAAAATAGAGCGTTAGTTGAAGAGACAAAATTTTCTCTAAAATTTTAAGCTGAATTCAAAAATGTAATAATATACCGAGTGTTCTATTTAAAATAGGAGTTAATAAAAAAATAGAAAAAAAACAAAAGAAACCCATTTTAGAAGTATTCAACTGGAAAATCACCTATCTCACATCAATACACATTAAAAATGTAATAAAAATGTAACGTTTGAAAAAAATCGTTAAGAGCCATTTTTGAAAAAATCGAAAAAAAACTGAAAAATTACAAGAGTAAGCACCTACTTCCAGTTATGCGCTTTTCTTCAAAATCTTGCTGTCGCATCTACATAGTACACAAAACTTATATATGAAGTTTCAACGCCATACCTCTTTTTGTTTTTGAGATATTCCGTTCACAGACAGACAGCCATACACACACCCAGAGACAGACCAATGACCAAAAATATGTTTTTTTGGGTTCAAGGGACTCTAAAACGTGAAAATCTGGTGAATCCAATACTTCCTTTGTTGTAAAAGGAAGTAAAAATAAAGTGTGGTCACCACTCGCCTTCCTTTTACTACTTGTGAAAAATTCAATTTGCGATTTTTCAATAGTTACTAACAAAAAAACTGTTTTGACAAAAGTTATAGATAATTAAACAATATATAACAGCTTTGAACATTTTTATTCCCATTCGTTTGGTAGAAAGTTTTTGTAAAGCTTTCATTTTGCGATTTTTTAAAAACTGTATTTCTTATAAACTTTATAAACAAAAGTTGTATACTGGGTGACAATGAGATCAGGGCCATGTATATATCTGCTTTACTTATCAACGGATTTGAATGAAACTTGTTACAAAGATAATATACATAATTTCGAATTGAGAGACAGATATAATCAAAATGGCCAACTTCCGGTTTCACCGGAAATGTCATTAACTTTGATGTTTTAAATGAGTTGTTCTGTATATTTTATGTTTTTCGGAATCTACGACTCAAATTACATACGGCAGTGTTGCCAAATTTGCTTAGGTGTTTCCCAAAAAAAAAAAAAAAAAAATTAAACATATTTCCATTTTATAGAAAGATAAAGTGGTGGATGATGCATATCGTTAGATTGATAATTTAATTTTCTATCTAATGGCACGATGGCCCCTGGTAGGTGCCATTTAAGAAAACTGTTTTTTCTAAAAAAACTCGTTTAGCAAATTTTATTCCTCCATGGACGATTTGTTATTGATCAAATTAATATAATATGTATTATTATGGGTTACTAGTGTCATTTAGAACACATTTTCACTAATCATGGCCTATGAGAAAAAATAAAATTTGAAAAAAGAATTTTTTGTTTAGAAATAGAAAAATTAAAATTTAGCAAAAGTATCGTACGTAATTTGAGCTGTACATTCCAAAAAACCTAAAATATATAGAGCGATCCATTCAAAAAACTAAAGTTAATGGCACTTCTGGTAAAACCGAAAGTTGACTATTTCAACTGTATCTGTCGGTCAATCAGAAATTATGTTTAGTATCCACGTATCAAATTTTATCCAAATCGATTAATAAATAAAGGAGATATAAGCATAGCCTTGGTCTCATTGTCACCCAGTATAATTACTCAATATATTATCTTGTTCTATGAATTTAATTTTTATCAAACAATGTTCCGACAAAACAGAAAAACATAAGTGTAAAGTACCACTTCCGGTTACACGATTTTAACCAAAATGGCTGGGATCGCCAAATTCATATTAAAAACAAAGATATAAATTTTGAGCCATATCAATTAAACAATCTGGTCTGTATAGACGACACAGACAGACTGACAGACTCGCAAATTGTCATGATCACAAACGAACAGACAGATATTACTTCGAAAGCCACTTTTTCTGAAGAAGACACAAACACGGATATTTTACGAAGTAAAAAAAGTAAGAATGAAGTATTCTTTTCATGATCTTTATGATCATTCAATACGTGACTAAAACCATGTTGGCTTAATTCACTTAATTGTAACTATTATAGTTATTCATGTATCAAGTACATAATATACGACTTTATTGAACGAGTCTATTATTGCAGAGGAAGCGTAACGTAGCGATAAACAGGACGACTCAAACAAGGTCTGATTATGTACAAGCTGCATATAAAGCTCTATGTTCGACTGCACTGCAAAATATTTCCTTTTATATCTACAATATCATTTGTATCATTAGTCGCATCAGAAAATGCAAGTTGCTATTGACACATTTGATGGTTTCGAAGTGTGCTTCTAGGTAAATTGCGTTTTCAATATCAAGAATAACTACTTATTACCATGATACTACTACTACTACTAAGATAAACCCACGCGGCGATCGAATTTCGTACTACGTTGCGCATGACGTCATTCCGTGACAAAAATCCTGCTTGACGGTATGGAAATGCACTGCTTTAAAGCGGTTTTTATTAATGGTTACTGTTTAGTAGTATATTTTATTATAATATTGATATATTACATTTTATTCAATATTATAATAGTATAAGAGATATTTCTTTTATGATTTAATGTAGGATTTATGGCCCATAATAGAATAAGCCCTTAAATAAAGTAGGTAGGTGCTAGATATAATAAATTATCTTCAAAGTTTGGCATTGTATAAAGGTTTTTTTTTTGTAAAAAACGAACAATAAACGATTTTGAACACTAGGGTATTTAAATTTAAAAGTAAAAGAAGATACCAACATATGAAGAGTGAAAAGTTTAAGGCTTATTCATTATCAAAAATTATTACTTTAATCCGTAGCGCAAAAAAACGCACTTATGTTTTTTAAAATTTAAATAAATATTGTTAATTTTAAAAGAATACTTCTGTAGAAAAATATGAGTGATATATACGAGCGGATGTATACTGGGTGTCCACTCTTAAAGTCAAACATAGGCAATCAACATTGTGCATTTGATTTTTAGGTATTTTTCCAGTATTTCTACACTATATCAGTAAATATTATTATTACTGGTATCATTTGATGTGCAACAATTTTATCTTTCTATTGATACCACTATCTTTCCTGTAAGTTGAATTGGCGAGTAGGAGTCAGCAAAATCGTTCAATGCAATGTTAGATTCCTATGTTCGAGTTTGAGAACGGACACCCGGTATATATTATTAACTATTTTTTATTACAAGTTTTTTTTGGATTTTTATGGGTAGGTGTTAAAAACTTGTAGTGATAAAACAATTTTGTTTAATTTATTAAGTACATATTATTTATTTACATATTATTTACATGTTATTTACAAAATTTACACATTTACACAAGAAAACCAAGTTTTATTAAGACTTATCTTACAATTTTTGTATTTTTTCTCTTCCTCATTTTGGATTTTTCTTTAATATCTCTATTCAATATTCTAATTTTAAACTACATTTTGCATCGAAAGAAAAGATGCTTGGCCTCTGTACTTAAATTGATAGATTCCGCTAAATCCATTAGGACTTTTAAATAATTTTTGGTCAATCTTAATGACTCTCCATTAAAATTGTTAAAAATTAAGAGAAGGTACTGCATCACTTCTCAACTTCCATTTATTTTGCGGTAATTCCAACAGTTTCTCTTTGGAACAGTAATCACTTTCTACAAAATGATTTGAACATATTCTTGATGTTTTCACATTAAATTTGTGTTGCTGGTAACACTTTAAAATCCATTGTTCGCAAACATGTTTGTCCATCGAAAACTAAAGAAACGGCAATCGGAAACTTTCTTGCTCTTTTTGTTGTTGTTGCATAAACAACCCGTCACTGCACAGTACACCATGGTAATAAATGTTTAATGCAATGTTTTAATTATAATTTATTAAATTTCACCAACATATACCTGCAAACAAAACGAATAACACATTAAACACCGAATCGAAACCTTTAACCGCCGTATCAAACTGCCTGCTGCTGTGGAAATTTGTCACGGAGTGACGTCAGGCGTGCGAGAGAGATGGGCTTATCCCATGCGCGTGGGTTTATCTTAGTAGTAGTAGTATCATGACTTATTACCGTAAGGTATTAAAGATGAATTCCTCTTTATTATTTGTAAAGTTTTCAGTTAGTATAATCTTTCCTAATTTGAATAAAATCACATTTTTTATAATATCTATTAGACATTGGCAGGTTTTACTTTACTCTATGGACTAAAGTGGCACTTGATGGATGCTAAATAATACTATATAAAGTGTTTATGGAACAGTCGAACATAAAGCTTAGTTATGTTAAAACATTTTGCCCCCTATAATTATAGTAGTTTCTGCGCCGCTGCTTCAAGAATATTGTCAAGCGTCTGCTATTTTGAGGTTATAATGATAACGGTGAGGACACACGTTCAAATTCCAAAGCGTACTTCCAGGAGACATTTTTTGAGCACTCCGCTATGTAACAGTATCAACGGAAAATATTAGATCTGGCAACGCTGCCTCTTGGCATCACACGTCCTTTTCTATCTCGCACGCCCATTCCACACAAACGTCAACTGCACAACTGCTCAAAATCACGCGTGGCTTTGACAGCTCAAATCATTCGCGTCGTCGAAGCGGGCATTGTGAGCGTGCACTTGCGAATGGCTTATTTTAAGTGGCGATTATTTGTAGAAATGACAGGCTGAGCAGAGCGCACTTTGGATTCGCTTGCCACCACTCCGGCCTACCGTGTTAAGTCAATTGAGAAATGAATTGGTGATTCAGTGCATAATTGACTCGGCGCACCTGAGGATGGGCCAGCTGAAGCAGTTTTTGAAGACGGCGATCCGGCTGGCACACGGATTCGTCGAGGTGGTCGTACGATGCTTTTTCAGGCTGCTGTACTACGGCCAGGTCCAGAAAATGGCCCCCATCAAGGACCTGCTGCTGCTGGAGTCCGCCACCTCCGTCGCGCACAAGATTCGCACCAAGAAGGTGAGTGCTTCAGCTGTAGGGCGTAGGGCCTTTGGTCTAGTCGTCCAGGTTTTCCTGTGTTTTGTTTCCGATCCGGAAGTGCCTCCCACGACGCCGACGCGTGGTTCACACAGGGCGCTACGTTGCGTGAATATTCATTGTCCAGATTTACATACAATAGCGCCCCATTGACTCTTCGGCTCTCCTTGGGGCTGCTATAATTTGGAGGAGTATTTCAGGAAGTGACATTACTGGAATATTCCGTGCACATACTGTCAGACAGGGTTAAATTATCCGGAAAGTTTTGCTTGCTTTATAGCTTTTTTTTTGGAAAAAACCGGAAATAAACTGATCAATGCAGTTATTTAACAAATTATCTAATTATTATTATTCTGTTTGCTTATTGGTGTCGTATTATACCGGGTGTTACAGCCAAAGCTAGTAGGCACAATTAATGAATATAAAATATCATATATATGTGTGTGTCAATGTAGTCGAGGAGACAGATTTATAAAAAGTAAATAACATTCTACTCCAAGTCTTGCGTTTTCAACTAAAAAGAAAAAAATACAGTCCACAAAAAGCTTGCATAAACACCGGGTGTAAGTAATATGATCATGACATCACCATTTTTTAATTTATTTTTGAAGATACCTTTTTGAAACTTGACACATCGTATAGTCTGTTCCGGTCTGTTCAGTACATACAACATAAAAACAAAGTGGCACTTAATTTCCAAAATTTTAAAAGTGATGTACCAAAAAGTTACTAAAACAAATAGGTTAAGGGTGTGGCATTTAATTATCATATGACATAAATGTAAATAATTACTTTTAAGGATATTATACAAATATTGGGTTGAATACTATAGACGTAGCGTATATTAATAGGATTCCATTTTATAAAAGTTCAGGTGATTATTTTTTAAACAGTCCTATCAGCCAATAGTAATGAGAAATAAATTCAAATCGACCAATAGCATCAAAAATACACTGACTATTTGCTAGTAGCATCAAAATTACACTGACTATTTGCTAGTAGCAAATTACAGCGACTATTTTTTCACATACCACTCAAATCGTTTTTCTGCTGTAACACAACTAGCTAAAAGTGGAGTAGGTGAGCAGGAGTTGTTAAAAATAACAGGACACTCATCTGGAAGCTCCATCAAACCTAATCTACAACTTGCACTGTTTAAAAAATAATCAATTACATACAAAAATTACATTCGTGGATATATATTTTTTTATAATTTTAACTAGATTAGCACTCATCTTTGTTGCTATTAAGAAATCTCACGAGTGGACTTCG
>CALNHX010010214.1:0-42360 GCA_940337035.1 Agriotes lineatus | reverse complement strand
TCCTCAAGTCCATAATGCTTGATAGAATTTTTAACGATTAGAGCTGTACCTGCATGAGCTCCGTTATCCGGGTGTAGTGTTACGTATACCATGTACCCTGGTATTCTTATGTAGCTTCTGGTTGTAAAATGAGCTTCCGATATTAGCATGATGTCGATATGTTGGTTTGTGAGAAAAGATATCAATTCATCTCTATGATGTAACAGCCCGTTGGCGTTCCACTGTGCTAATCTAAGCTGTTGATCCATTATTAAATTTTGAGACTAGAGTTGTCAGTAGATTTAGCATAGTTCCCATTTGCTCTATTAAACTTTTCATCATTTTCTTCAGCTCGCTTATATCATCTGACTGATTGTTTGTTGGGTGTTGTTGCAATGATGTTGGTAAATTTGTGGGGTTAATACCTCGTAAAGCTTGAGCATGGGTAAGATTTGGTTGGACTTGTCGCGCTACATACTGGGTTGGTCCAGGCTGTTTATTTCTGAGAGGGGGGAACATTCTTTGTTGCAATTCTTTGTAAACGGAACAGCCTCTGTAATTAGCCGGGTGATCTCCATTGCAATTGACACATTTTACGTCTTTACTTCGTTCTTTACGTGGGCAGGCAGAAGTTAGGTGATTGCCAGCGCATTTGACACATCTAGGGCTTCTACTACAGAAATTTTTTGTGTGCCCAAACCTCTGGCAAATAGCGCACTGGGGGGCTTGTCGTTTTGGATGGGGTGGTTCAATGGTAACTACCGAGTGAGCGAGTCTAGTAATGTCATATACATTTTTATTGTTTTCAGCAGGTTTGAGTTCAATGAAGAAGAGTGGTAATTCCTTTTTTGTAATTCTTTGTTTGGCATTCCATATGTTAGTGACTTGATGGCCATGTGTCTTGAGCTCTTCCTTCAGTTCATCTACGTTGGTGGTCGGGTGGATATTTCTAATTACTGCTCTGAAAGATCGCTCCTGCTTTGTTTGGTAAGTATGAAATTCCGTATTTTTAGCTGCTAATGCTTTAGTTATTACTGAGTATTTATCCGAGGTTTTCAGTAAAATTTTTACTTCGTCGTTGTGAAGGACTTTTAGTTCGTATTCATTTTTCGCTAATGATTCGAGCAGTGTAATTAGGGGTTGAATTATTTTTACTCCAGCTACGAAGATCGGTGGGGGTTTGGGATCCGTTTTTGGGTCATTTTTATTTTGCTCCGCTTCAGTGTTTTCTTCGTTTAATACTTCATATCGATTGGAAGGGTTCAGCCAGTAGTCCGCTTGTTTTGGGAGCTTATTCTGTTGTGGCGTTTTATCATTGGCATCCTTACGGGCGCGTTTTTTATTTTCGACTATTTTCCATTCCGGGTCACGGATTGCTTGTGGTGGTTGTGATTGTTGATAAATAGCGTTGCTTTGACAAGATAAATTGGAAGGTGGAAAATTATTTGATGGCTGCACGATATCATTTATAGAAAACGAGGTAAATGAATTGTTTACAGGCTGTTGCTGCATGTGCTGATAACCATGCGGTGCATATTGAGGTTGGTAATTTTGGTCTATTTGCATAGGGCAAAACTGTTGATTTGTATTTATTGTTGCATTAGAGGGGTAATAAAAGGCCATAATGGCCTTATAATTAAAGGTGTACACTTACTGTGCAGTTAATTGAAGAAATTTAGTTGAGTAGCTTAAGAATTTACTTCTTGACCCTAAGGTCGCACTTTTCTTATCGTTCGATACCAGCCGCACACACACGGATGTTTATGCTTCAAGAATCAAACGTGAACTGATAATATTATAAATAAACTAATTTCATAGTTGCCGCTGCGGTAACTATGAAATTAGTAATATAAAAAGTAATAAAACGTAAATATAGCTTAGACTAGGCTTTCAGTCTTCGTTTATTGAGTTGTGCTGGAATTACTCTATTTATGGGTAAATTACTTCCTTCTCAATAAAAAAGCATTTAAATTGTATTTATGATAATGCAAAATAAAGTTGGTAGAATAATGTTGGAATTAAAGTATAAATAACTTGACAAGTCATAAAATAATCTGAAAATTAATAAAAAAAGTCCAGTTCAGAAGATTAAGGTGAAACAATATGCCAATTTTCTGGTAGTTAGCATGTCGGCAGTAGGTTTTTACTGCACTTCTTACACGTTCATTATGGTTTTGTAACAATTCGCTTGGTGCGATGTTGTTTCCGGCGATTAGCAGGATATTTATGAAGTAAACAAAGAGAGTGTCATAATACCGCAATTTCTGCAAATGCCCCATATGAAAGTTTGATAGACAGTTAAACATTGGGAAACGTCGATAATACCTTTCGTCTTAAATACCGGGGCTTCTTGGGAACGTAATAATGTACTAATTTTGCGATTTCTTCGTTACTCAAGTGCTTGATAACATTAATTAGGACATGAAGTCTCGTAGAGATAAAAATGTCAAAGACAAGGATGCTATTGTGTCAGATGTGAAATCCACAATCTTTCAACACCTCTAATATCAAGCTATTGCAATCATCACCACATTGTGAAAGGACAATCCTAAAATTTGACAGCCACTAATGGGACAATGCACGTAAATTGAATGGTATCGTTAGGTTTGTTATTTTTATATTGCAGTTTGGTAAATCTTATATTAATCAAATAAACATTTCCTTTAAAACTAGGGCTTAATGGTAAGAAAGTTCCGTGTTGTACAATTTATGAAAGATCATTAGAAATCTTTTTAGATTTATTTTTGCAGTGCAACTTTCCACATTTTGAAAATACAATTTCTTGTATCGCGAAGGAAGTTCTCCTTTTATTTTGTAAAATATTGTGCGAATTAAATCGATTGCTGCTGTTCAACATGTTCTAATTATGTTGTGTTAAGGAACATGTAATGCAAATAAATCGAATGCGGTTAAGTTTCACAGGCTTCTATAAAAAACGTATTTACAAATATTTCGAAATTTCTAATACGGTAAATTTAAGAGTTGTCAGTGAAAAAGCCATGAAGTAATTTAAATGTTTCCATAATTGTATACATCACCATTCTAAAATGTACGCATTCGGCTTATAAACTGCTGGACAAAATTATCGCATCACAAAAAAATATTCTGAAAACAACATTTTCATACAATTATAAGAGTTACAGCTTCGAAATAGTAAAAAGGACTATTATGAAGGGACATTTATTGCGGCCAACTATACTTTGCAATAACAAATTAAAACAACTGCATCTGTTCTGCAAAGACTAGAGACCTTTAAGAACATTTTTTTTGTGATGCGATAATTTTGTCCAGCACTTTATTTTGTTTGGAAGCTATTAATTGATATCCATGGTCACATGTACGATATTTGTCTTTCCTTGTGCTGTCAAGAGCATGAGAAACTTCATATAGTCTATCTTTTTTAACATGACTCAGAGCAAGCCATGAGCTTACATTTTTGTAAGAGTGTAGATATAAATTTTGTTATAAACCAGGTTTTGATGTTGGTTACGCATGAAGTTACCAAGGTAACTAAGTACTAAAACTTCCGATCATTTTTAAAAATTTGTCAATAAACTTACGAAAGCAAAAATGAATCGCTTGTTTAGTTTCCTGTGTTAGCTTTTCAGACATTTTGAAGGTATATTTCAGTCTGTAATAACTTGCATTGTTCAAACTGCTGTCAGAAGTGACGTTGGTGACATTTTTAAGGTTACGTTAGTACACTTTAAAAAATACTAGCTGGCCCGGCAAACGTTGTTCTGCCCAAAAATAATTTGTCTCTAAAACCCAGTTTCACTTTCGATATTTTCCAATTTTCCGGCTTTCCCTTCGGATTTTTCAGAATTTTTTTTTTGCTAAACCACCTCGGGAGTAAGACGAGCACAACAAAAGAAAAATCATCCAAATCGGTCAAGTCGTTCTCGAGTTTTTGCGTTACTAACACACTAACGCACTAACGCACTAACACACGGCGATTGATTTTTATATATAAGATTACGGCATGCTCTGAGTCAATTTGAAAAAAGATCGACTTTGCAATATTTACTACAATAATGCAGGGTCATCATAAATGATTAAGGACCACGTGATTTAGTGAATTTAATGCACTATTGTTTTATACAAGCACTTATTTGACATTTTAGAGCTTTCATGAAGTAGTTTTGAAAAGTGCGGCACGTGATTTTCTTTGCATCAACAGCTCTATTCAGGTATAACTTACTTACTTTTAAATTGATTCGGGTAAGTAATTTCCTATAATATGTTAAAGCTTTAATATATGGAACACCATTGCTACTTGCGAGATTTAGTTTTGTTAACGAGGTTACCAATAGTGTTGAATAGGTTGTCTACCTATATTACGTGGCCACGTGATCTTCCTCGATGTCTCTATACAACGATCTTAGTTGCTAAACGCAATCCGTAAAGAAAAATAAAAATGTATGTCTGCAGAATTATACAAACTTCTTTTGATTTATATGATTATTATTAAGTAACCTAAAATACCTAATAGTTATTTAACAAACAGGTATGTTAATGAGAGTGACTAATAATCGAGACATTTTATTGCGCTCGTTAATTGTAGAGATTATTAATCGCCGATTAACACACGAGTTAGTTACAATATTTTTTCGTTGATCGTATCGTATTAATTTGAAGAAAATCTAATTTTATTCCATGAAAAGAATTTGACACTCAACGTTTTGACATTAATGGTATCTTTGATTACTTATACCAAAATCGTCTATTAATTTAAAAATCGTTCATTAATAGGGGTTATTAATAAACGATTTTTAAAAATCGTTCGTTAATAAAAAATCATTCATCAATAAAAGCAATTAATTGTTCAAACTTATGTTTGACCATGGACCAAACAAATTGAAAAAAATTTGTACAACTAAGTGGAATCATGTAAACACAAAAGTGCGTGTAATTAGGATACAAAAACTAGTTCAACGTGTGCTAAATAAGTTGTTTGTAAACAAGACTCGGCACTTTCCATCAAGTTACTGGATCAAGTTGCAATTACTATAGGAAGCGTTTCGCCAACCTTTGCGTTATGAGACTTACACTGGGTCATATTGTGACTACTTTGTATAATTACGCTACATTAATTGCACACTATTGTTTTTTTGTCTATGTTAATAGTAGGTTGAGAAAACACGACATACATTCAATCATATATAATAATAATTTTATTTGTTCCACTGTATAAAATTAATACAAACTTAGTAACATAAATTACGAATAAATATATGCGGAACAAAAAGGGGAGAGTTCAGTATCTTTAGAAGATACTGTTCTACCACTTCCCCGTATGAAATTGAAACGAGTACTTGCAAAGAGTAGTATGATAGAATAAAATAAATTAATTACAAAACCGTTAATATTAATTAGACAAAGCATAGTTACAGTGTATGCGTAATACATAATGCAAAGCAATAAAATTGCGCTCGAAATAAACTTACATACTATCAGCTCCCAGACAATACAATTATAATAGACAAAATAAAATTAAAGAAATTGCGTAGTTCTAACCAACAATATAATAAAATAAAATATACACGAAAATACGTTAAGTATGAGTAAAACATGGCAAAAAAAAAATATATATATATATAATCGTAGTATATTTACAACGCATGCAGTAAAATGGAATACCAAATAAACTTAATAACATCAGCTTGCAGACAATACAAGTATTATAGAAAATATCAATTAAATTTTAGGTACCTTGTTCCAACAGCCTTCTTTTATATAAGAATTTAAATTTTAGCAACGATAATCTAAGAAATTCCACCGGCAACCTATTAAAGAACATGCAAATGTTGTATGAAAAACTTCGCTGAAAGATGGCTGTAGAGTGTAAAGGCGTAGTTAATACACCTCTGAAACGTAAGTTAAGATTATGTATGTCAGTGCGGTAGGTGATTTTACGACACAGATATGTGGGCTTCTTAACTAAATAAATTTTATAGTATAATACTGCAGCATGAAAGTCTCTTCGCTGCTGCATCGACAACCAACTAGCTTCTTTTAACGTATGTGTGATATGTTGGTACTTTGAAATACCATATATTAATCTTAAACAGTTATTTTGGACAACTTGTATTTTACGACGATCAACGGAATCAATATAATGCATATATAACGTATCACAGTAGTTAAATTGTGAAAGTACCAACGAATCACACAGCATTATTTTAAGTTTTTTGTTCAATATGTATCTATTTTAATAAATCATTTTAAGACTAGCATAAGCTTTTCCAAGGACTTTCTTAATGTGAGTTTTAAATTTTAAAGTGTAGTCAACCACAACTCCGAGATTTTTGGCCTCGTCTTTCAAAGGGAGAAGAGTATTATTTATATAAAGTTTTATATCATTAAGAGCAGAACACCGATCTTTTCGCCTACCAAAAAGAACTACATTAGTTTTGCTGGGATTAATAGATAAATTATGCTCATGACATTTTTGAACAAGAGACTGTATATCTTCATTGATTTGATACACCGCAGTCGGCAAACATTCTGGAGGAAACGATAAATATATTTGAGTATCATCTGCATATAACTGCACCCGACAGTATTTAAGCGAACTTTCTATTAAATAGCACGTGTAAATAGTAAAAAGCAGTGGCCCCAGTATAGAGCCCTGTGGAACCTCCGAATTAATGTTAAGTGCATCAGATAATTGATCATCAATCAATACTCTCTGTGTGCGTTCCCTCAAATACGATCGAAATACACTTACAGCCGATAAATCAAGTCCAATAAAATGAAAAATGGATTCCAAAACAGCATGATCGATCGTATCAAATGCCTTACTGAAATCTAATAATATTAATACAGTAAGTTTGCCCTGGTCGATTGCCGTCACAATGTCATCCACCACGTTAATCAAAGCAGTTGCACAACTGTGATCAGACCTGAACCCAGATTGACACACGGGGAGAATATTATATTCTTCAATGTGTTTAGACAATTGAGAGGCAATGATTTTTTCCATAATCTTTGAAATAACTGATAAAATACTGATTGGTCTCAGGTCTTTAAAATCGCAAGGTTGGCACTGTTTAGGCAAAGGGATAATTTTAGCTTGTTTCCAAATTTTTGGGTATACTCCGGTGTTAAAGCAATAATTTATAATATGAGTAATAGCCGGTAACACATAGGGACAACAAAGTTTTAACATGTCAATGGAAATGTTATCAAGACCACTAGCTTTAGTTTTAATGCTGTTAATGTAATTAAGAATTATTTCGTCAGTTACTTCTTTAAATTTAAACTTATTTATGAAATCCGATTTGTAGTTGTTATTGTAGAAATTAATTAAATTGTCCCTGGCAGGAGTGTTAATGAGGGATGTAGAGCTAATTAAATAACGATTAATTTTGTTAACGTCTTTAAGGTGATCTGGTAGAGAATGGGATTTTTCATTACTACGGACGTTAAGATTTTTAAGTTCTTGCCATACGAGCTTATTATTACTGGCATTTCTAATTTTAAATTCTAAATACGCTTTTTTTTCTAAATGAATTGTCTTATTAGTCAAGTTTCTTAAGCTTTTGTAATAATCCCAATGCTTCGCCAATCCTGTTTTCTTGTATTTGGCTGCAGCTTTATCACGCAGTGACATAAGTAATTTAAGGTTATCTGTAAGCCATGGAGCATACTTTTTCCGTGATTTACAATTTTGAATGGGCGCATGCCAATTAAACAAATTCAAAATACACTTGTTGAGAAAATCTACTTTTTCATCGATATTATTCAATTCAACAACGTGATGAAACGGCATTTGTTGTAAGTCAATAGTAAATTTCTCATAATCAATATTTTTTAAATTTCTAAACGAGAAAGACTTTTCGAGACTAACGCGCTTATTAGTTGTAATAGAACAGAAAATAAGTTCATGGCCCTTTACATTGTTAATTGTATTTGTACCGGTACTTTCTATAGCTAATTTGTCAGTGACAAAAATTAAATCAATTAAAGATACGCTGGTTTTAGTGATATGAGTAGGAGAATTAATAACTTGTTTTAAATTTAAAGATTCGCATAATGACAGCAATCGTTTTGTTAATAAACTTTCAGTGTGAAATAAATTAACGTTAAAATCTCCAAGGCAAATTACAAAATCATGATTCAGTACAGCACTGGACAAGACCGCTTCTAAACAATTTTCGAATACATTAAAGTCAAATGTAGGCGGTCTATATATCACACCAATGCAATAAGAGACTTTTTCAACACAAAATTTAATCCACAATTGCTCAATAGTAGTGTCTGATTGAACTACTGAACACAATTTGAGTGTGTTTTTTACATACAGTCCTACCCCTCCTCCTCTTGTAAGACGATCAAACCGATAAAACTTATAATTATCAATACCAATAAAATGATTGCTTACTTCCGCAGTTAACCACGTTTCAGATAGTGCAATGACATCATAATTATTGGATAATACGAAATCTTTAAAATCTGCAAAATGCGCAGTTAATGAACAGATATTTAAATGAGCTATGCGTAAATTATTATTATGCATCACACAAAGTACTATTTACAAATATACTAAGAAACAAATATGAATCAGTTAACCTAAGCTGCCTAAGTAAATAAATGAATTGTAAACAGACTAATCTAATAAAACTATATTGCAAATTATTAAGCCGAAATCAAACGTGTGGAATTGCAAGGCTGGTGCCCGATAACAATATCACTCACATAGCTAAGGTTCTGTATTTATTATTTAATAAATATACTTTTAACCATTGAAGTATGTTTATTTGTAATGAGAGACGTAGGCTAAGGTTGTCTTTAAAAGGATGGTAAGACCTGCCTATTCCCCGTTACATCTTATCGCAACCAAGAAGTTCCATCTCTTGTCAAGAAACAACCTGCAATATTGTAAAGTTTATGTTCCAAGGTGCGAATTGGACGAGTGCAAGAATAATTACGGAACTAAGCAAATCGAAGGCTTGCACAAATTCAACCAGCGTCGCTGAAACATTAATAGACAATTTCTATACATTAATGAAACCCATAAATAAACGATCAAATGAAAAAGCAATTATTAAATGCGACGTAAATGAACGTAGAGCGTCATCTAGGTACTAGGCCTCCATGAAAGTATCAGTTAATCTAACAAACTTTAATTCGAATACCTAACCAGTTATGTATCTTCTTTGTCAGTATCTCAGCATTCGGTAAACATGCATTCCCAATAAAAGGCCATTGCTCCGTAATTTCAACATAGAGTTGTGTTCACATACCGAGAATTTCTGACTACCATACAGGAGAAATTGAGATATCTTATTACTATGACAATTCTAGTGGCGTACATCACGGAAATATAATTGCGTTCTGTCATCTGTCAAGCAACTATAGTAATTATGGATATGATTTTCACAATTACTTCTCAAAACTTTAAAATTCATACAGGTACATTCAATTTTGGAGGATCTTATTTTTTCCAAGATTTCCCATTCTTAAAGTTACCGAGCTCTGTGGACTAGTGGTTCGATTCTCGTGGCCGTCTGCTCTGATTCAGGTTTTTAGGTGGTTTTCCTGAGTCAACAGAATACCTTCTCTGAGGCGAATGCCGGGGCAGTACTTCTCTACCTTTCCTGGCCTCTCTTCGATTCTCCACCCCTTCTGTCTCTCGCCCATCCTGCAATTCCCGTTATTGACTGAAGAGGGACGCAAGGTCCCTATAGCAGCCTGCTCCCAGTTGGGGGAGCTGAAATGACCCCGAACCTTTATCTTTTTTCTTAAATTTACAACTGTACAACAGTACCTTGACTTTGACGGTTCGAAACCTGACATCATTGCATTATACATATTATAATAAAGAATGCTCCACTACTGAGTTGTCTTAACAACCAATCGTAAGATCGACGAAATTTTCAATTGCATTCCCTGCATATTTTCGGTATGTGACAACAACTGCATACTGTATAGTCCTTAGAACGAAATTTTAGTATCACGTGGTCTATGACGTCATGACAGTAACACAATAATAACAAGGTAAAGTTTCTTAAAATACGGAATTTAATTTGTTAAAAATAAGTATTTCTGAAATGTATGGTTGGTCTTCCGGCCTGGGATGGCAAAGTTAGGATTCCTGTTCCTAAATTACATTAAATATGCCAAATTAAAATGATATTCAATCTCAAACATGCATAAAGGTAACATAATTCTGTGTCATAATATTGACAATTTAATGCATACACTAAAAATCCCATAAGCCGAGTTTTTTTTTTGTCACTATGACAGCGGCAAACGTTTGCCCGAACTTTTCCAGCGACAATACGCTCTAATTCTAGTAAGCCTAGCAGAGTTGCTAATATGTAAATTAAATATGTATTCATGAAATTGTCGTACCGAATTACACTCAAGCTTTTTTTTATCGAAGCAAACTTAACATTTATAATTCGAGTTTCCTTGCCTTTAGGCAATTCAAAAAACCAGAACGTCCTCGTCCTTCGGCCTCGCAATTTTCTCAGAGGCAGTTTTTTTCGTTAAATTGTCAAGCAACGAAATTCCGACTAAAATGCCAAGTTTACTTCGACAAAAATTTCTCGTGTAATTATAAGTGAAAATAATTGACAACACTGCTCCATAACAATTTAATTACGTGATACTGAAATTTATTTACAAGAAATATAGTTTATTCCCTTTATTATTTAAACTACCGTATACGTGAGGCACTGCTGAGATACGTTGGCATTTACGTAGTTAATTAATTTGAAGCACTATCGTAGATGTTCCAGGCAGGACTTTCGTCGGTCAGTAAGTCAGTCTCACTAATAGGATTTCGAAAACGGAATGAGATATAAGATCGGTTAAATTAGAACAAAGTCGCAGAATAATATTCAACAAATAAATTGGATCTAGCTGTCTTAGTTTTTGAGTCACGTCCAAAACACGATAATTTTGATTTTTCGTTATTTTGTTGTATCGTACGTTGATAATTATGTTACTTAGTACCAACCATCCTGACATTATTGGACACTTTTTAAAGAAAACTTTTAAATAAGATTTTGGATTTTTATTGGATTTTACAATTTTCGAGATATTGATACTAACTTTAGTATTTTAAATGCATATAAAAGGTGGCTATGACACCATTGACAAGAGCTTATTTTTCTCTTTAAATTGATATAGAGTTTGTTATACTTGTTTTATAAACAAGGGGCGGGCGTGTGTGAAAAATGTGTTTTTTTTCGATAGTAGGCAAGTTTAGCAAATAAGCTGTATATCAACGAAAAACAAAAATAAGCTCTTCTTAATGGTGTCATAGTCATCCTTGATGTATATTTAAAATAATGCTTGTATCAATATTTTAAAAATAATGAAAACAAATGAAAATCTATTCTCACATTGAAATTCTTTTTTTAATAATAATGTCAAAATATATATTTAATAATGCCAAAATAGTTTTGTTCTAAGTAACATAATAATCAATGTACTACAAGGAGGAAAAAAATAAAATGTTTCTTTTTGCACATGAGTGAAAAAGCACTATGCCGCGTAGATCTAATTTATTTTTTTGTGTATTATTCAGTATGAGAATATGCAACTTAAGCTAATTTAATCGACCTTGTATCTCTTACTGTTTTCGAAATCCCAATGGTGAGCCACGAAGTTGAATAACCCTGTATATGATTACTTTGTAATGTCTTATTTTATTATTCATAACCGACTCTTGTGTATTTTTTATTTGTACGCCCTAAACAAAAACCTACATATTACGTATTTAAAAATCTGTTAAATGTACGTATTTATAATGTTTCTACAAAGAACTCTCAAATACCGAAATTGTTCAACAAAAAAACGACTACAATGCGTTGTGGCGCATAGAAAACCACAACTCAAAATTTTGTGTCAGAATTCGTTGCAACAACCTTTGGAATGTTAAATAACGTGATGTTGAATTTTTGTCATGGCTGTTTTATTTAATGTTTACACCGCGTGCTCATATTGGAAAAATTACAGGGAAGTGATTTTTAACCTATAATTTCTAATCCAATGCATTTCTGAAACCAAACGTTTACGATTGTTGTCGGGTACTGGGATAGAAACTTTTCTATTCAATTATCAACGCCAAACGTTCAATACAATGTTAATCGCCTATGTTCGACCTTGAGAACGGACACCCGGTATATATACCTGGAATAAAACCGTGAAAATTTCAGACAACCATATACAGGGTGAGCACCTTAAAAAAATAAAATTTTGTTTATTTTTGCGTTAATTTTGAAATAGAAGGAAGTAATAATGTTCACATAGGTTAGGGTTTACATTTGCCGAGAATAGGACTCAACAGATACAGGATAATGTCACAAAAGGGTCGAAACGTTTCAACAATAAGACCGTTCCGTTATATAGAGGCGCGCACCGCTCTCATTTCAATAAGGCTTGATGGCGCAGTCGACTTATCGATGAAGTTACGATCGCTGCGCAGATGCGGCGGGTTCAACCCCAGTGGGATACATTTTTTTAAAATGCAAATTGATCTAATTCGCGTGAGGGAAGTTTGTTGTAAAACCATTTACAGATTTTGTGCCTTCTCGTAATTTCATCTGTAGGAATGTTACAACTGACGTTCTTTGCTAACTGGTCGTCGTAGAAATAATTTTCCTCCATAAGTATCGGGCGATCAAATTTCAGTTTTAGTTATCCATGAAAATTTTAGTACCGCATTTAATACATCCAAGCAAACAAATGAATGTATTGCATTTAAGAACTGTCATTACTACCAGTAGGTACTTCTGGGATAATTACAGACGTTCTCTCAATTTTCAATATCTGCTCTAATCTAAAATTTATTTGATCACCCGTTATTTATCAAAAACCATTTATTAGCCCCCAAAGATTTTTTGTCATGATGTACACATCCTTATATCTAAACGTGTGTTGTACCTGCGTCTCTGTCTGCGTATTTTCATAGGCATTGATCAGAAACAGTTCGACAGCGGTTGGAAATAGTTTGTTATGCCATCACCGCGTCGTTTATAACGCAACGGTAGGCATGTTTATCCACATAGCATTCCAGATTAGCATGTAAAGCGTCTCTCTAAAAATCAGATTATGTCAGGGAACGCGAGTTCGAATCCCAGCGGTTGCACTGTTTATTTTTTTTTTAATAAATTACTAAGCTTTTCTCTGTTTTAGTATTATCAGCAACATTTAGTCATTTTACCTATGTTGTGAAAAATTTTGTGCATTTTTCAACCGTAATTCGATTTAGCAAAAGTTCGTTTTCTTGCGTTAAAAAGATTTTCTTCTGTAAATTTTTTATGTGCGATTTAATTTTAAAAATGCAAACATTATTTTAATTGGAATGAGACCACGTATGTGGTGGGCTCAAAAGCTAGTATACGAGGGCAATTCAAATATGAACGAGAATTTTTATAGAATACCTTGATTGTCATTGCAATGAAAATAGAAAGCATACTATTTTGCAACTTAGTCTCCGTCGACTGTAATTCACTTCCGCCAAAGTTGTGGAAGTTTATAAATACCCTTTTTAAAGACAGTTTTTAATCGTCCTCGTATTTAACTCTACACAGCTCTTATGTCCTTATTATTAGTCTTAAATTTTTGATTGCCCAAACGGTAGTCCTAGTTAGACAAGTCGGGATGATAGAATGGTAAGGTGGAACGTTCCACTTTATTTTTTTAAAGCAGCCGTCGTAACGGGATGCCCGTTATCCTGTAGGAAACAAACAAAATTTTGTCGTGTTTTTCGCTTGGGGGGAAATTCTCGTTTTACCTTATGGGTGCGGAGTGTAGAATAATACTGCGTGTCAATGGGTTTTCAGTATGACAAAAAATCAGCTAAAATATACTCTGTTAGTCATTATCAGAAGCTAAATTGTTCTTGGCTGCAGAGCATGAGGTTTGTTCTCCACACAATAAATCACTCTTGCCTGAAACAAACATTTGCCCTCATTTGCTTTCAGCCTGATACAAATTTCAGCATCTTAACCCAACTTAACCTAGTATCGATAACAAGCTGGAGCATGTTGTACGTAACATGATGCAGCATGGAAGTTTTCGTCCATTATTTTCTGCGTTCTTGAATACTATATTCCCGTTTATATTTGAAGGTTCCTCGTATCCAATATCTCTTTGGATTCATATTTATATTTTCTTTATTAGCCCTTTTTGTTTTATTCATGCCGGATCTCTTTGCTTTGAGTAAATTCAAGTGTTCCGCCAAGTCTTTATTGAATCTGCTGATAAATCCAACAGGTTCATAACTTAATTCCTAAAGGTAATTATGGAAAAATAACGGATATTTGGTTATGGTATATTCTCGTAGGTCAAAAGTCACGCAATCATCCGCCTACGTCCATATGTTGCCGTGGAATAAAAAGAATCGGCAATAGACGAAAACCAAGATTGACTATTAGTGTAAAAACATGGCTTGTTACAAAAGCTACCATTAAGATGCTGCTAGTTAGTAAAGAAGCTATGGAGAGGTACATGTTAGAAATTTAATCTCCAAAACATTCGAAAGTAGAGGATATCATGGAGAGGGTAGTAAAATTGAAATGGAAGTGGGCAGGACATGTTCTGGGGCAAGAAGATCAAGTGAACAAAAAAGATAACTTTATCGAGTCTAGGAACGGGAAGGAGCAATGATTGGCAAAACGTGAGGCAGAATTGCTTCAACAAAAAAATATGGAGAGCAAAAGGGAAACTTATGTTCATTATCGGATAAGTAAAGCCAGCTAGTCAGGGAAACTTATGTTCATTATCGGATAAGTAAAGCACGCTAGTCTTGTATTTTTAAATTGCTGGTTAACGCGT
Organism: Agriotes lineatus; assembly: GCA_940337035.1. Taxonomy (NCBI): domain Eukaryota; kingdom Metazoa; phylum Arthropoda; class Insecta; order Coleoptera; family Elateridae; genus Agriotes; species Agriotes lineatus. Next base: position 27,585 of record CALNHX010010214.1, on the reverse strand, counting down.
TGTAGTCAATGAGCAGTTTCCATGTTTGGTCCTAACAGATCTAGTATTACATTTTCAGGGTTTTTGTACAAGTGAAAGACAGTTTTATAGACTTAATCTGTCTTTTGTATCATCTTCTATTCTACTTATTTATGTAGGTATTATCTAGAGGCTTCTGCTTTATACGCTTTAGCATCTAACGGCGCAATGCTCAATTTGGCCCAGTTTCGGGTTACAAAGTTGAAGCGCGACTTTCGTGCTTGCGTAGTGTGTGTCTTTGTGATATGATGACCTTGTTATTCTATTTCTTAAGTATGTGGTTGTGAGTAGAGCACCGTTAATTTAGTGCCCAACTGTGAATAGTCTCACCGAACCCGATCACCAAGGCTGCGGAAAAGTTCTGCCCACTGTGGGATTCGAACCGAGGAGTTGCTTAATGCAAGCCTAATGCTCTACCAACTGTTCTATTCGGCTTCCATGTCCTTTATATATATTTATATTGTTAACCGACAGAAATGTGGTCAAATAGGTATTAGAAAAGTTTATTCTTAATGAAAGTTTTTGCATTTTCTCAAACTGACTATCGCGTATCATATACAAGGAAGCTTAAAAAAATATGGCATTGACTCAAAAGTAGAGTAGCTTTATTCTTCAAGATGAGGATGTTAGTTAAGAAAGAATTGAAAGATGGTTTAAAATATGAAATTATAGCCATTTACAGAAATGAAAACCTGGTAGTGTCTTCAAAGAATCCCAATAAAATATGTACAACATTATGAGAACATCGAAAACCACCCCAAACAATAAGAAGTTCCTGTTCTAAATGGCTAATACACTTGCTGGAGATTATAGGTAACCAAATTTGGTGGCTCAAGCTACTTATTTTGAAATACCTTCTCATCAACGAAATAGTAATAATACATATTTGACAAAGTTGGCCTTGCGAATTATGGTTTTGACAGTTGAGAAATCGTTCTTGGTTTGTTAGTGCGTGATAGACAAGGTCAAACAAAATATGGAAAAGCTAAGGCTTTTTTCGGGCTGGAATTTCATAGTTGAAATTATGTCTTAATTATAAATTACTTTTCAAATAAACTTTTCTTATGTCTTTAAAAATAAAGGTAAGTAATTTACTCTTGAGTTCGTTACATATTTTTGAAACGTTCTTGTATACGACTAGAGATATTCACATTTTTATAGGGGCATTTTGAATATGATAAGACTTTAATTTTCTGAGAATTCTGCTGTAAAAAAGTTTTCCATATGTGGGTAACTTTCCGTATGTGCAAGCTATAGAAAAGGCTTCCGAGTTTCTAAAGTGTTGACCATTATTAGCTTATAGAAAATTTCCAAGACAATTCGAGCGGCGTTCAAACCAACTTTATAACAATATATTTATTTTCTACATTTTCAAATGAAGAAAATTTCTCGATATCGAGTGTTAATTTAACATAATGGCACCGTATTAAAATATTTTTTGCACGATAGAACGATTTTACTTAGTTCTAGAACGGTAAGTAAAAAGTCAAGGTTAGCAGGTTAGGTTCTGCGTCAGTTTTGACACAGACTGACGCAAAACATAACCTGCTAACCTCGAATTTGACATAGACTTACAGTGGCACCAACATATTATTCTGTAGTATAATGTCACATTTTACTGACGTTTGAAGAAAAAACATTTCTATCGTGCAAAAAACGTCATAAGCATCAAGAACGTTAAGGAATTGCCGATCTCAGACAATAATTGGAGTCGTCGCTTCGCTCCTCCTCCAAACAATTGTCTTCGATCGGTAAAATGTCCTTACCGTTCTTAATACTTAATATACTATATGTTTTAAACATAAAAATCGACTAGTAGCTGCAATTTCCTCGTATCGCAGAAAATCTTTAATTATTTTTAAGTTGGCACCAGATGTGCCACGTTAAACAAGGCCGTTGATGCGATATGACAATCAGATCTTCCACAATGGGCCCTGTCACATCAGCGAGTTCCGTAATTAATAAAGTCGGGGTGGTGTTGTGCCTCACAATGCTCCAGTTGCACACATTGGTCCACCCCACACCCTTTCAGCTTCCATTTGATTATTTATCTCGCGTTTTATTGCGCAAATTAATTACGTTTTTGCCACTAAATAATTTCAACGAAGAACCGAATATGTGCGCAAACACAGGTTCAGTTAACCTAACAAGAAATAAAACTTGAGGGTGAGCCGAAGCGCCAACGCGCATCCCTCCTTCTGCAAATGTTGTTGCGATAATCCGAAATTATAATTCGTGTACAAAAGAATGGCCAGGAACGCGGAAGCCGAGAGGGTGGTATGGTAAATGAAAAGGGGGATCGCAGGGTGGGGCGGGTACTTTGTAGCGCTTCCCCGCCCAAACCCTTTCAAATATGAAGTAATGCATAATTTTCATTACTGTGCTATATACACGGCTATTCTCCTTTTATTCTTTTCTGCTGCACAATGGAAGCGTCTACGAAGAAAATGCGATACTGACATTCTGTTAACAAGTCTTTTTCTACCCTTTCGTATTCTCGACGTCGTGCAACGAGACCGTCGTCACATTAGGTGTCAAGTGTACTTGAAACTCTCGCTGTACTAATCTAAACTTGTTTTTAGGATTATATTGCGAAATGTATCGTGCCCCATAATTTGCTTTTGAAAAGTTAGATTGCCTAAATTCTAAAAAGAAAACGTTTTATAGCTGGCCATTACAATAACTGAAAGAAATACAAAGCTGTTACAAATTATATCAGTAACTAACAGAATATATACACGATGTTCTGAAAAAGCAAACTGTTTTGCATTTGCAGTAATATGTAGTGCAAATTGTGCAATACAATTTGAAAAACCTCACTATTGAGATAATATATACATATTCGATTTGTAATAATGTAAATAGTCGACAGTATAAACAGTTCTAAAAATCAATAGCAGAAGTGAGAAGAAAAATTTTTTTTTTAGATTTAACTGTCACATTTAGAAACAATATTTCACTTGTTCAGCGAAAGAGGACTAAAGTGCTTCTTTTAATTCCGAGTGTTTAGCAAGAATAACACGAAAGTTTAAAATACACTTTCGTAGTGGTATATACAGGGTTCTCCGTTTGCTTTTCACCATGTGAAAGTGAGGTTGTAAAGTTATTCTAGTTACTTCTTTCGTTACAGGTTGTAATATACCTCTCCCTTACGGTATTATTACAACTAATATTAAATTAAATACACCCTTTTTCTAATTATTAACAAGAATCACTATCAGGTATAGCTCCTTATGTACTCACCTTACTTCTTAATGAAATAAATAGAAATTGACATATCTCATAAATCAATTTGACATTTAGAATTATGTCATGTGATCATATTTTTTTTTAAACATCGGCTAGTCAGTTCAAGCAATGGGATTTCTCCCAGCTGAATGGATAAATTTTCAACTAACAACTTTCTATTGTATTTAAAGACTGAATTACTTTTAAAATATAATAAATATTTGACTTTTTAATCATATACACTTTCAGGTACTTCACAAAATTAAATTCATACTTCCGTTCGTTAGTATCTCATCCAAGTTTGATCTGACATTACAAAATAAATAGATATTGTCAAAAATAGTTTAATCAAATGTTTAATTTCCAAACTTGATTTAAATAACGATTCTAAAAAATAACTTAATCCAAAAATGTAAATTTCAAATTATGATGATCGAAAACCTTCAAGTACTCGAATCACTATTAAATTTAGCAAATTAATTATTCTAAATTAATTTTTAAATATATGTTTACAATTATTTTAATGATTTGCCGCACCAAACTTGCTATATAACTTCTTAATACTTCATAAGAAATGGGCAGCTCCTAACTGGATAAATCTTAGTCAGCAAACACCTGCCTGGATTGTTCCCGACCAAATAGAATCTCGTTGTAGCTCTTTGACACCTCTAAAATATGGATAGACAGTTCAACAGCATACCACAACACTCACTTGCCCTGGTTTTACTGGCTTCGTAGTAAAATACCACGTTAAATGGACTCAAACAATCTTGAATTCTATATCTGAATAATACTTGTGACTTATAGTCAAATTAGATGGTAAATAACTATATTGCTTTTACGTATCAAATCATCAATTATTATTCTTCACAATTAATGGGAATTTAACTCTTAACGTGACTATTTATCGCAGATTATCAATTCAAGTTAATTTTTACTACTTCATATAAACAACTCTGGTTGCCCTTTACAACACCACCAGTTAAAACATACAACTGTTAGATCACATGATACCCATTGGATATTATTGAAATTAAATGTATCATTCATACAGTGTGCTGCATTACAAGGTAAAGTAAAGCATTATGTAATGAATAAGGAAAAATGTGTACATTTATAATACCTTTGATAACAAACTTTGACAGCTACTAGCTGCAGAAACAGTCACCTGAGTGTCAAGGCCATCTCTTTACTATGACACAAATCATAACTATCATAAATGCAAACCTTTGTTAAATCCACATTTATGGATTAATAACAGTAAAAAATATTGTGTGCAAACTCGTGCTAAAAGTGTTTATGCACGAGACATGTTAATGTAATTTTCATGTCTCGTGCATAAACGTCACTTTTAGCACATTTTGCACAAATAGCTGTTTTTACATTTCCGGTGATGCATAATTCAAAAAGAGCCATGCAAGCTTTAAAGGCAATTAAGATCACGTTCGAAACTCAGTTAGGTTAGGTTAACTTCTTTATTCCCCAGGGAATACAATGGCACTTTATTCTTCCACAGCCTGCCATATTTATTATTTTCCAATATATAATCGAACAGGTTTCCCTGACGATAGATCAGTTTACTACTAGATACTTTGAAGTAAACATCAACCAATTTAGATTTACGGTTGGAAATGCTTTTATACGTACATACATCTGGAGTAAGCCGTTAATCCCCGGAATGGGACGTTTCGCCGTCGCCTTTTCGCCGTCGCCATTTCGCCGTCGCCGTTTCGCCGTCGCCATTTCGCCGTCGCCATTTCGCCGTAGATTATTTTACATTTCCGACTTAAAAAAAACACTTTTTCACTTATCTATATCTAAGCAAAACATGGAATCAAAGTTTTACATGTTTTAAATGATACATGTTCGAAATCTTTAATAGCTTTAAAATATTATTCACATTTATTTCCCATTAGGAAGACTTTAAAGGTTATTAAAGTTACACTTCTTATATGCATTAAACCGTCTGATTAGTTGTTGATGGTAATGAGCATACTTGTTACTTTTTGCTAATCCTTTTATCATGCACATGGTGGTCATTATAATGATTTTGATTAAAAAATTCCCTTTATGTCCTACCAGTACATTAATTGAAATTAATGACACTATTTTAAGGTATCTTAGATACAAAATAAAGCTCCAGGGCAATTATTTTCTTCATAAGAACACTAGGGTTATTATGAAAAAATAACAGTATTTGTTTCCATGGATACAACTTTATTATGCACCACTGTCACAATGAAAATTAATGACAGCTCAGCTAATGTCACAAATCTAACTGAGATCAGCTAACTAGATCAATCTTAAATACTATATCATAGTAATTATATGAATTGAATATGAATATGAATTAGGTAAGAAAATTGGTAGGACATAAAACCTTGAAGGCACCACGGGCATTATGAGCTAAGAGCCCGCGATTGTTGTACACACCTCGGGCCAAACCCTCGGTTAGTACACTAACAATCTTGGGCTCTTATTTTACTCATAATGCCTTTGGTACCTTAATAACTATTATGGTAGTATGGCCGTTATGATGATTTTGGTGATCTGCTCTTTTTTCAAACTTTACATTTTTATTGTGTATTGATGTGAGGTAGGTGATTTTCCAGTTGAATACTTCTGAAATGGGTTTCTTTTATTTTTATTAAAATTTTTTTAATTAACTCCTATTTGAAATAGAACACCCACATCCGGTATATTATTACATTTTTGAATTCAGCTTAAACTTTTAGAGAAAATTTATCTCTTCAACTAACGCTTTATTTTGTACAGTTTTTGTAGTATTTGTGATTTTTGACAAATGCTTAAAAATTAAAAATCTAATTTTTTGCTAATTATAAGATCACTGTAAAAGGAAGTTGTGTGAGTGTATCACACCAGATTTTTTAACTCAACTTCAACGTCTTACATCTCGCTTATTATACGTTTTCGATATAAGTTGATTAACGTTTTCCCCTTTATTTTGAAGTGTTCTGTGTATTCCTAAAGTTTCCCGAAATAAATTTGAACCACCCTGTATATATGTGACTTTACAATTTAAATATTACTGTATACTTGCTGTTTAAGTACAATAGAAATTATTAAACTTATTATGCATTTTCTTCCGGCAACGGAGTACAATTATTAGTATATTATTAAGTTATATTATTAAGTTAACAAAGATGATAGTTTATAAGCAAACAAATTAATGTCCAAATAAATAAAGTGAAGGTTGCATTACATTAAAGTATAAAAATAAATTAAAGTATAATTATTTGGCAGCACGGTCTTTGTTCCGCTTTCAAGTTGACGGCGAAATGGTCGACGGCGAAACGGCGACGGCGAAGTGGTCGGCGGCGAAGTGGCGACGGCGAAATGGCAGACGGCGAAATGGCGACGGCGAAACGGCGACGGCGAAACGGCGACGGCGAAATGGCGACGGCGAAATGTCCTAGACCCGTTAATCCCTTGACAGAAAAATCCCTCAAATTTCTTCGGTCGCCTTTGGATTAAAGTCGTGGTTTACTCCCTTGGTGCATAAATAACTATTTTGCACTCCCGGGAATAAACGGCCTATTTTAGGCGTCATTCTGAGAAACTAAAATTCCACTTTTAATTTTTGTGAGATTAAATGTAAATTTACAGCGTTGTCTTAGTTACACCACTGTGGGCGCCTTGTCGAGTGGTGAATTTTCAAAACGACATTACATCAGGCCTCAAGGATTCCGTAGGGGGCAATTATTCGTTAAAATGTTACAACTTAAACATTGCAAGTTGCAACATACAATTTCAAACATTGAGGTCTGAGAAAGATCAAGCACAATAAATTAGAGCAAGAACTAAAAATCATTAACTGGTACATCGCAGAAATAAGAGAAACTAGATTAAAGGACAAAAAACTAACAACGCTCAAATCTGTCTTTTATTTTTCCAGAACAGGTTCGATGCCAATGACCACCTGAAACGAGTAGCAATCCCCATTAAAAACATTACGAGTATAAAACATCTGGCTACCAAGGTGCTACCAGGGTTTACTCCAATGGAGTCATAGATAGATGAGTAAAAAACTTTATACAGATAATCCAGGTATACCCACTAACCGGTGCTGCTCAAGATGAGGAAATTGAGCAGTTTTACGAAAACATGAGTGAGGCAAGAACATCGGAGAAAGTATATTTTATTCTTGTCATAGGCGACTTCAATTCTAAGATTGGGGAAAACGAAGAAGGTGGTTCATCTAACATCAAAAATATTGATTAGGCTAAAAAACGAAAGAAGAACGACACTATTAAAATGCATGTAAGCTGAACATCTATACTGCATGAACACCTTCTTCAGCAAAAAAACTTAAAGAAAAAGAACATGGAAAAGCTCGAATAAAAAATACGAAACGAAATCAATTACACCCTGATAGACAAGAGTTCCTCTGCGAACGTTTCGTTAATAAATACTATGGACTAAGGAAACGACCATAGAATGGTGAAAGTCAGTCTGAGACTTAACATAGGAATATGAAGAAATAAAATTATTCAGAAATTCGTAGGATACCTTACATCTCAATTTTTAGAAAACAACCAAGTAAACTTAAAAAACGTATTAAACACGAAGCTGAACGATGTAGTAGCACTGGAAGAGCTTTCCTTAAGTCAAATCGAGAAAAGGGTAATGTTTAGCATCAAAGTTGCGACAAAGAAAATACACTCTCAGAAAAAACAATGACCAAAGAATAAGGCAAAAAACAATAGAGTTAATTAAACATAAGAAAAGGCTAGACAGAGATACCGAAGAATGCAAGCAAATAAATAAAACGATCAGAAAGTAAATCAGAAAAGACATGAGACCATACAGAACTAAAACAATCCAAAATGCAAATTGAGGAAATTTGAACATGAAAATACTCAGATCTGAATGTTCAACTGGAACAATTCAGATCATAAAACTATTAAACAAAAATGGTATTGCCGTAACAGACAAAAGTTGTACACAGCTATAACTATAATAAGAAAGTTAGCTCGAAAGAAATGCCAGAAATAGAAAACCATGAGGTTCAAAATGCGCGTAAGTGTAGGAGGAATGAGAAAGTACCGGGAAGAGATAAAGTTACTTGCGAAATGTTGAAATATCATGGAAACAACTTAATAAATAGCGTCTGCGTTCTTCTTAACAAATATTTAACACTAGGAAAAAATCCTAAGACTTGACAGGACAATATAATTTACTTACTCTGGTTATGTAGGATGCATTTAAGAATCTAGAGTGGAAAACAAGGAAATATACATGGAGTCTACCAGAGTTATTTAAGCTCTCCTGATAATGTACTACTTATTAGCAACGGTTTAGAAGAGCTAGCATAATTGAACAGCTGACGTCGTGAACCTCGAAAGAGTGCTACTTGTCGTCACTGGTGTCACATTAGATGCTGTAGGGGATTATTATGTATATCATGGACACAGAACAAAACTTGGGAATGAAAACAAAACGGCTGATATCTCTAAGTGCATATGGCTCAGTTGGGCTGCTTTCATCAAAATACAGCCCGAGAAACAAGCACCCCGTTAAATTTAAAACGTATCGTCTAAAAACTGTAACCCTAACAAAAAAAATCTGGTGTGATACACGCACACAACTTGCTTTTACAGTGATCTTGTAATTAGCCAAAAATTTGATTTTTATATTAAGCATTTGTCAAGAATTTTCAAATATTACAAATTCTACAGAAACCGTACAAAATAGAGAGTTATGTAACCAAGGGGTTGATAGCAAACCCCTTGGCCACCCGAGTAACGTGCTGCCACCCATTTATGATATAGGGGTTGTTTCAAACCCGTAGATCACTATTTGCACGTAGGGGATTGTAACGTATCTGCCTGACCACTATTAGTAACGTAAGGGTTGTAATGCTGAGTTTTTGGTTAAATAAAACACCCACAAAAGATAAATAGACTTACATTAAAAGAAACTAAAAATTCGGATCAATTACAATTGATTTTCACTCTATCTGATCAGTGATCATTTAACGGTAAGCTTCGTAAAAAATGGTTTGATCAATTATGCTTAAAGTTATGACATAAATTAACTTTGGAAGGGAATAATACTCATAACAGCCCTGCATTTAGTTGGTTAATAAAATACCATAAATAACTGACCTTCATCCAGAGCCGTCGTTCGTTTGAGAAGTGGCTTAATTTCATTTTACGCGGACGCCCGAAACTATTATTGAATCCGGAAGGTGTTAGGCTGGTTTTTGGATGCCCCTGGATTCTTTGGTATTCCTTTATTTTAGAGTGGCCTGGTACTGCACTAGTTACTTATAATTTAAATAGAACTTTCAATTTTGACTTAGGTTGTTTCGCGCGGCACGCGGCATTGCGCCGAGGCGCGGTACGCCCAAAAGCGGCTTATGCCGGTAATTAATTTATTATCTCGCGGGATCCGGAAACGAACTGCTGTCCAATTTGCGCTCTTCCAAAAGGTAATTTTTTTTCGTGACCAGCCGGGGGTGTCTCGGACTTTCCCGTTTTGCCAACTTGCATTTTTGACTTATACGTCGCGGGCTCTTGGATTTGCAAATCTTGCATTTCTCACGCGGTGTTGTACGTGAGTGCCAGTTCGACAATAATGTTGCGCTTCTATTTCTCTGAACGCGTTTTTGATTAACTAGCACCGGATGTAATATAATCTTTTCTTCGCTGTCACAATGTAGCCTTTTGCGTTTTCCATAAATGAACTTTGCAGGGTTGGCTTGCACTTATTCCTTTCTTCCTGACAATTTAGGTAAATTAAAATCTATAGGATTTATTATAAACGCAATTTATTGCGGGTTGTTACAGTTAGTTGACGAGACAATTTTTTTCTAAGATTTTAAGTTGAATGCAAAACTGTAATAATATACCGGGCATTCTATTTAAAATGAGTTAATAAAAAAAGGAAAAAACAAAAGAAACCCATTTTAGAGGTATTCAACTGGAAAATCTATTTCAAATTCGAGGTTATCAGGTTAGGTTTTCCGTCAGTTTTGACACAGGCTGAAGCAAAATCTAACTTGCTAACCTCGAACTTGACATATACTTACAGTGCAAATTGGGGGTGTTCTGCCTCCCTCCGATACCGCTATCAAGGATAATCCTTACAGATGACACTTATATATGCCTCCTGCAACATTCTCTCAAAAAATAGGCCTTAACTAAATAATCACTAAAAAATATCACCAGCTCTCCTACTATTAGGTTTGTTTAATGAATGTACTTAACAAGAAGGGAAATTAGAAGTGACAAATTTAAATGCCCTAAATCGTAAGTATTATTAAATCTAGATAGAAAAATAATGCACAAAGTAAAATTGTTAGTTACAAAATTAAGTAATAAGCAAACATAATTTTCAATCAATTATTTGGCTAAAAAACATTGCATTATTGTAAAACGTCTTCAAAGTGCTCCCCATTAGCTTCGCAGCACTTTCGTGGACGCAAAATAATTGCATCTTGAACACGTTGCAACATTCTGAAGTTAATGGTACTGGTGGCTGCTTTATGAATTCGATCGGTAAGATTTTCTCGAGATTGGACAAAAGTAACATAAACCAAATTATTCAAGTCCCTCACAGGAAAAAGTTCACAGGTGTTAAATCCGGACTTCTCGCTGGCCAGGCTTTTGGACTCCACGACCAACCCATTTGTCAGGATAATGGTGGTTAACCTGGTCGAACCACACCTGCATAATGTGATGGTGCACTCTCGAGCTGCACCCACATATCCTCCATTAGGCCCGGAAGGTTATCATTTAAAAATTCTAATTCCATTGCTGCCTAGCACACGTACGCTCTATGTTTTCAAAAATTTTAGGCAACCTATATAATACAAGGGATGCACGGTATTTATTGTCCCTAGTATAGAATACAACATTATTTTACAACATAATCCCCTTGAACGTGAAGACACTTATTCCACCTATGTTCAAGCATAGCAGCACCTTTCTTGAAAAGCTCGGATTTTGATCACAGAAGAAGTCCTGCACTGCTGCCATAACAGCGCCATAGCTCTCAAATTTTGTTCCCCGAAGACTCTCTTTTAGCTTTGGAAATAAATAAAAATCGCTGGAAGCTAAGTCAGGCGAGTAGGGTAAATGCTCCATAACTTCAAACCCAACGCCATGAATTGCATTTATAGAAATAAGGCTCTTATGAACTGGGGCGTTGTCTTGATGAAAGAGAATTCCGCGTGACAGTTTTTCTCTTCTTTTTTCTTTAATGCAATCACAAAGTTTTGTAACTAATGCTGCATAATATTGACCAATGATTGTGTGGCCTTCTTTTTCTTCGTCTTATTATATGCCAGTCGCCTGTTTTAACCACAAAGTGGAGGGGTAAATCCTGGATGACGCCACTCCATACTTTGTTGTTTGCACTCGGGATCGAACCCAAGTTTCATCAACCGTAACAAAGCGATCGAGGAAATGTTTACGATTACGGTTAAACAAGACCAAGTTGGCTATTGAAGAAGTGATCCTCACACGCTTTTGTAAGGGCCTCAACGTTCGGGGTACCCATCTTTATGACACCGTATGAAGCCCCAAATAGCCATTTATTATGGTTCCAATCGTACCATTTGAAAGGCATGTTATCTCCGCTACGCGTCTTGTTGTGTATAGACGATCTTCTCTGATCATGTCATTCGCGAGATCAATATTTTCTTGAGTACACGCAGAATGCGGCCGACCAGCACCTTTTGCACGTTCGCAGGTTGTTCTGCCACATTTGAAGCCCGAGACCAATTTTTACCACTTGATAGGAATGAGCAGAATGTCTAAGCACGCCAACCATATCAGTATGAATTTCTTTAAGTATTAAACTTTTTCTTTGTAGGTATTTGATGACAGCATGAAGGTCACTTTTTTAAATTTCCCAAAATATTCTTGCAACCACTACTTTTAACGTGTTCAACTTTGAAACAATTAAAGCTCGACTAATCAAATTTGGCAGTTTGTTTGTCATGTCGGGGTAACTGGCAATCCTTTTAGTTAAAATACACTTGTACACGAAGACCAAAGCTACTGTTGCGAGATTAATAAGAACACTTAAGTACAAATACTTGCATTTATTTTTCTGCCATTTACAGAATAACTTAAGTTTAATGCTGTTACTTCTTAACTTCACTTATTAACATCTTCCAGTTTGACGAAGAAAACTCGGTAGGCGTTTACAAATTTCCAAATAAGCCTATCAGAGCAGGTCTAAATTTTGGATTTTTGGCACATACATACGGACGTGACAGTTCATAATAGTTCTATGAATTTGACAAATTTGAAGCTTTCACACACTAACACCCGTATTCATAGTCGTTCGCCAGCGGATCGCCGGCGACTCGCCGGAGTTTCGTTATGAATAGTATGTTGGCGGCACTGTACGTCTATGTCAAATTCGAGGTGATCAGGTTAGGTTTTCAGTCAGTTTTGACAGAAACTGACACAAAATCTAACCTGCTAACCTCGAATTTGACATAGACGTACAGTGCCGCCAACATACTATTCATAACGAAACTCTGGCGAGTCGCCGGCGATCCGCTGGCGAACGACTATGAATACGGGCGTTAAATTTGTCAAGCTCGACCCCTACGCAAATGATCGCTAATAAAGTTTTACAATTAGCATTTTCAACCGGTTTTCATTCTATTTGTTCTATTTTATATAAGTTCTGTTCATTATTTGCTTCTTTCCCTTTACTATGTTTATCCCAAACACACTTTTGGCTCGTACCAAATCGAAAATGGCGAGGCGCTATATTGTCAGTATAGTAGGTCTTAAAGGTTCTAAATTTAAGAAATGATTCAGAATTCAAAGAATTATATTTTCAGTAGTAATACTATAGGGAGATCAAAACTAAATTTGATCGCGGGAGCCATTGCAAACAATAAAATTTGCTTAATCTGCACATATATCTAATACTTACTATATTGCTAGTGGCTATGAGTGGGAAACTCACCGATGAAGTGAGACACACAACCAACTCCTTCATGTATACGGTGAGCTGTGCGCAAGCGCGGCGGCGTCGTCCGGCCAATGGGGAAGCGGTCAAGTTTAAAATTCGCTTCTAAAGGCGGAGTTCGAATTCTCACGCATGCGCACGAGACACGTTATACTCGAAGTGAGACTATGTCGGCGCCGTAATGTTTTCTGGAGTTTCCAGGCCCTACCAGCAATATATGTGTATTATATATATGAATCTGCAGTAGTTTTTTTGTTGACATAAAACTGTCAAATTTTTTGAAGTTTAAAATTCATTTTCAATATCTTGTTTAATTTATCCACATATTACTTTAATGTATTAATATATAATCTTAATGTATAAATTTGGTTTAAATTACATATTTTGTATGTTTGTGCAGCTTATTAGACTGTTAAAGTCGCATGAACCAATAATACAGTTAATTGTAGTTCAAGTGTAGTTTTATAAAGTGCAGTGTAGACGGTCGTCATATATTTCATGGGTTCCCGCGATCACTTTTATTTGTGATTGCTCTGTATAAGTACGTCGTTATTATCGGGTTATATGTCGATAACTTGTTGCACAATAATAAAGGAGTGTCAGTTTGACAGCTTAAATAATCCGACCGCGGAGCGGAGGAGTATTCTGTCAAACTGACACGATTTGTTATTGTGCAGGAAGTTTGAGACGTTATAACACGAAACTGTTCGCAGTACCCATTGTAATCGATTTGACCCTTTTTTGAGTAAATTTCAAAAATAGGCACATTTAAATATTTTAATTACAACTCTATTTTTTGTATTGACCTAAATGAATGTCGTCTCCGTGGAAACAACATATAAGTTGACGACCGTTGTTTATTGCGTTGCCTAGTGAAGTTATGATGAAGTATTATCGAACTTATACAATCTAACCAAATCCAGCTTTCTGATTGGTTGATATCGGTAAGAATAAAATAATTATAAAAATAAAATTGGACAGAATAGTTTTGATCTTCAACATATTATTGATAATGAATGAAGAATATTGGCATAAAAAATTTATAATTTCTGTATGCCGGTTATATGTGCCGTACATTCCCATTGCAACTGTTCACTGAACAAATCAAAAATGTTGTGTAAATTTAAAGCTGTGCAAAAATTTGTAACCGCACTGTACAGGAAATATTTCGTCGTTGCATGTTCACAATACGGAGCGCAGTTCGTATGTACATATAATGATTGATTTTCAGTATGAAATGAATGATTTTTAATTCCAAACGCGGGCTTTTGTTCAACCGGAGCGTGCAGCAGATGAATATATGATTTTATTCATTGCGTTGTTCCCGTTCCCTAACATGATCCTCCCACATCCCTGAAAATCCTGTGCAAATTAAAAAGCACAATGCACCGGGCAGGGCTCTACAGTATTAATATTTGTATATTTGCATGCATGTCTGTGGTATTGTACAATTATTATCTTTCCGTTTCGTTCTTCGAACTCTGTGCTATGTTGGAACAATAAGTGGTTTCTAAAGTAGTCGAGCTTAAAAAATTTTGTTTACGTTTACCTCATTACGTTTGGTGACGCTTGGAAATACAGAGTTACACTTTAGTTTCTAAATTCAGTTTCGAGTGGGTGCTAACTACTAAATAAAATGAAGTGCTTTTTTAGATAAATAAAATTTTGTGGATGTCATTTCAAAGACTATTCAACACTATAACATATAAGCCAATCACATTGCAGACATTTGCCTTTTTCAACCAATAACAGCAGTATATCACTGAATATTGGGCACCATGCAAAATATTCACAAAACAATGTACGTACTCAAAAAATAAATAGCCTTGTTGCGAAATATCGCGTAGCAACGATGTTCTGTCCTTAGTGATATCGCTAGGTTACGTACAACTAAACACCAACAAACTGTGTGGCTTGCTTTAAAAATTTTAAAATGCTGTGTTTTGGAAGTATTCCGCTGAATTTAATTGAGAATGAATAATTATATTAATTGTTGGATTATTTTTCAATAAAGTTAATCGTTATCTATTAATATTGTTAAATAGTCGTCCCAAATACCACTCGAAGTGGATATATATTTTTTAAATTTTTTGCCATTCGGCTCGTGACATTTTTGATGTGATTTTGTATCGTGAAATTTAAACGCAATAATTTACATGGAAACGACAAAATATTTGTCAAAAATATATCCACTCCTTGTGGTATTACCCTTGATTATACCACTCCCTCTAACATCAACCAATGAAAAACGGCAAAATGCATAGTTACGCATGTACTAACTCTTGATAATGTACATAGCAACTGACAATCACATACCTTCCTGATTAATAGGTGATGATCACACGCCTTCACAAACATCACGTTAACTGTACTTTTAATATTTAAAATACACTGTTAAAACGTTGTTTATTGATTCGTGATATAATCTAGCCGAATGCAACTAGTGTCTTCTTGATTATCAAATCATTTCTGTTTCCACTCGATATATTGTTTTAGGCAATCACGCTCGTCCTTCGGACTCTCGTGATTGCCAAACAATATATCTCATGTAAACAGAAATGATTATTTGATAGTCAAAAACCCACTAGTTGCATTATACCGTGTGTCCACAGGAGGACGCACCATAGGGATAACCAAATAGAATAGAAAGATCGGCTAATGCTGTGCTCGCCGGCACGCTAAAACGTTGTTTTCTGGCTTCTGACTCGCCACTGTATGAAACAATATTGTTATAAATGGTACAAGAAAAGGATCGGTGGTCATAGCACTGGTTGATATTTATATTCTATTAGCATTATCTTATCTCTATGGTGCGTACTCCTGTGGACACACGGTATATGATAATATGTGAGATTAAATATAGCGTCGACGTATTAGAGCAATATAAATATACCTAACCTAATTAGAAATCAATGCTTATTTTCATTTATTGTTATTAGTACCATTACACGTAGCGTCAACATCTAGCTATCATCGACCCAAAATTTCATTTGTCTTCTGTCATTTTTACTTACCTCGTCTTTTGCAATCGCGAAAAAATCGCCTTCCGTGATTTCTTCAGATCTTCACGTTTCAGGGTCCCTGGATGATGAAAAACAGTTTTTCTCAATCCCGTTTGTTTGTCTATCTGTATTTCTGTCTGTCTATCTGTCTGCCTGTGGCAGTATAGCTCAAAAACTATTTGTGGGAAAAAGACGATATTTTGCATTCGAGTTATATGTCTACCTGGCATGAAACTGAAAAAAATCGGTAAAATATATACAGGGTAAGCATATTTTAAAAATAAAACTTTGTCTATTTTTGCTTTAACTGAGGAATATACTTTTTATAGATTTGTACATGGCTTAGGCTTTAGACTTGACAAAACTGGGATCCAACATATGCAGGGTAATTGTTGTAAAACAAGTAAAGATGGGCAAGAATAAGCTGTTCATTATAATGCAGTTGCTGCGCGCCGTTATTAGGCACAGTTCTGTAGCAGAGTGTGATCGACTGGTGCAATGAGCGTGGTTTGCTCATTTACCTTTGAAATGCCTTCCGTAAGCGCTGAAATCGAATCCCGCCGAATACTTTTTTTATTTGCAAATTGATTTGATTTGAATTACTAAGTGTTTCCTTTTATTGTTTCAGTATTATTAGCAACGTTAAGATATTTTTACCGCTAGTTGCCTTTGATTTTTTAAAAATGTTTAGTGTCAATTTTCACTTGTTTTATTTGCAAAAGATAAAAGTAATAATTTTGCTCATAGCTCATGTTTTATCATTGGCGAAAATGAGACCTAACGGATACAGGATAAATATTCAAATGTGACAGAATAATATGGTATTTTATAATGCAGCAGAAATTTTTTCCAATTCGAGCACGCCCGTGGCTCAGTTATTTTACCGGCGGACTTGAAACTCACCTCGAAATATTCGCCTAGTAGCGCGGAGTTCGATTACCAGCGGACTACATTCGTTAATTTGCAAATTGATCTCATTCGCGCGAGGGAAGTTTCGTGTAGACCCCTTACAGGTTTTTAAAAATTGTATGTTATACGAGTGTTATAAATAGGTATTACGAACAAATTTGAGCATCGTGCAGTCAACAAGTATCTGCAAAGAAAAGGGGCAACGTCTACCCAAATGAATGAGAATATGCAAAGCATCTTAGGGATAGCTGCCCTTTCATATGCTATGGTAAAAAGTTTAATTCAAGCAGCGATAACGAACTTTTCAGCTGAAGACTCGTAACTTCGACAAATAGAGTAAATTACAAAATATGTGACGTTATCATGGAAGGCAGAAGACTGAAAATCAGAATCACAGTGGAGATGGTGGGACTATCATATGAACATGCAAGACGGCTTTTTTCAGTCGAGCACAAATGAATTCTACTCACACTTTGTGTGAATGTTTAGATCTATACGAAGAAAATTACGGATGTTTGGCGTTGCATTGTAAAAAAGTGAATTCACCACAACACTCCGAACAACAATCGAAATAAGAAACGACAAGGATTTCAACCCCCTTAAGAAAGTAAAAACACTATTGTCAGTACACAAGCCCATGGCTACCATTTTTGGAATCGTAAAGATGTAATCAGCGGATTATTTTATTATTGTAAATAGATACACTCAGCGCTCTATTGCACCTATCTACATCGTTTGCGTGAGGAAATTAAGACTGAACGGTTAGGGAGGCTGTTAAAAAGTGTTGTTTCATCAAGACAATTATACACGTATTCACATGTGGGGTAGGCTCAATCTTTAAATTGTCTTTTTTGTTAATGTAGGCTGAGAGCCTCTTATAAACCGCACAAAGTGTGGTTTTATAAGCAATCTTTGGCCTCTGCCGTAAGAGGTGGCTAACCTAACCAATTGATAAGGAAAAATGCCTTCTCACAGTGGTCACAACCACAAAAGGTGTTGGCATGGTGGCCACAGAGCGTACGATGTAATCGATGTCAGAGACATGGGCGATATCTTAGTTCTGGTCGCAGTCGCGGCTTGCAAAAGTGCGACACCTTCAGTTCTTTTCTGCATAACGTCAGAAGAAAAGCTGATATTCGTATGCAGGGACCCAAAGACCATATAAGAACCAAATATCAAAATTCCACCAAAACTTTCCCCTATCTTCTACCATTTTACTGGACTATAACTTCGAGGCTCTCTCGCGGCTGAACAATTGATCGGACAAAAAAAAACCACAAGTACATAAAATGTAGAAAATTTTATCCTCTTTCATTTCATATAAGTTCAAGATATACGAAAAATTTATAGTTTTTCAGTAATTTTAGAAAAACTAAAGAAAATTGGTTTTTTACAATGTTTTTGCTGAAAAATGTGTTTACGGTCGAAATTCTTGTTGGCCAACCCGATATTCATATACAGCGAACCAAAAAACAAATAGGAAGCAAATATCAAAACTCCACCAAAACTTTCCCCGTTTTTATAATTCGGTATGCAAGTTGTGATGCTCATTATGTTTGCAGTGCAACATGAATATTAAGGTTTTCTGAATTTATTCAAATCTACAAAACGAACAATGCCAAGGTTGTATAACTAGATTTGTTTTTATTGATTTGAACAATTAGAAGTTCTAGAGAGAGCAGCAATCTTTAGAGGAGTAGTAAATAACTAAAAGAGTATGAAATAGCTTTATGGTTAATAGTAAAACAATGAAAAGGTCTAAGCGATGCAAAAATGCAATTAAAGAAAAAGCTTTTTTTCAATTTTATGATTTATGTAACGTTTAATTTTCCTAATTGTTAAGTAAATTACAATGTGTGGGATATTTTTGTGTTTTCAGTGCTCTCTGTTTTGCAAGAGGTGCTATAACCTAAGTACAATTCTTAATAGAAGGAAATACTAATAATATTCAAACATTATTCTGAATAGAATCTTCAATACCTATCCATTAAAGTAACAACCTAAACGTTATGTACAGTAATAAGGAATTCAAGTGAATACCGGTAATAGCGTATTGATTAAACCGAAGCCGGACATTTCGGCGCCGCCACTTCGGCACCGCCATCTCGGCGTGTGCCCATCTCAGTGCGGGGCCAGCTTGGCGCCGGGACAACTCGGCGCAGAATTGGTTAAAAAAATATGCAGTAACCACAAAAGAGTCGCCATCAAATGGGAATCATTTTTATTTTTGCTTTTCAAAAAAGCTTTTTACGACAATAATGTGTGCTTGGCTGACAACCTATTTAGCCCGTATTAGATATATTTAGTGATTTTTACTTAGTGAGAAATTTGCGTTCTTATGTAAATCCAAAAACTGTATTTTTCCGAAATTAAACAGGTTTTTTATTGTTTGTTAATTTTAGCTGACTGAACAATCTCAAAGCCGGAAAACAACTTTTTTTCATTAAATTTGTTTCTATCTTGGCTAGTAAATGCATCTTTCGTAATTATTTTTAAAATATATATAATTTTAGTGATAACGTCACGTGACAACTTTTGTTTTTCCCATTTGTAATCACTTTTCAACCACCTCTGGTCGCCAATGTTTGATTTTCCGAGAAACTCTAAATTAAAAAAATGATGTCAGCTTTTGGGCGATCACTGTGTTTATTATCTGTTTATAATCATTTTCTTAAGTAATTTGCCAATTTGAATTCGGCGCCGAGACGGCTCTGCGCCGAATTGGCTGGCGCCGAGATGAATGCGCGCCGAGTTGTCACGGCGCGCAGTAATCTCGGTCCCGAACTGGTCCCGCGCCGAGATGGCGGAGCCGAAGTGGCAGCGCCGAAATGTCCTAGACCCTGATTAAACAAGCAGCAACGATTGTTTTTGCAAGTAGATGTCAAAATAAGGCAATAAATGACTACGTGTATAGTTGAAATGGTAAGCTGGTAGGCAAAAACGGACAGTTTAAGACGAAGGATAAGTATTTATTGATGTTGACATAACGTGTGCGGAGAGTAGTATACAGAAATAAATAAGAGATTTTTAGAATTAAAATGAGCAGACGCAAATAGAGTTAGAGTTGGATTACAAAAGATGTTGGTTAACGACAAAATTTAAAAGTGAAATAAACAAGGGAAATGTTAGTGGGAGTAAATATCCCACCGGCCAAATAATAAATCTAATTGAATTAACAAATATTAAAGCTTATGTTGTCAAACGGCAAAGAATAATAACACAGATAACATAAAGATTAGAAATTAAAAAGAAAACTGAAAAACCTAAAATAAAAATAGTGAGATTTGGGACTTGGAGTGAGAGACGAGTAAATGGAAACGAATCGGAATTAATTATAGAATTCGAAACAATAGATTTGGTATTTCTAGCTCCAACAGAAAATAAAAGGAAGGGCATAGTGCAATGGGCTGGATGTAGGGAATTCATTGCTGTAGAGTGGAGTAGAAGAACAAGACTAAGGAGAGAATTATGAGCATGAGTCTAAAAATGAAAATAAAAGATAATAACATATACTTAATATTATTGGTACATGGACCTAATGATAGCGACAAAGAAGTCAAAAAATAGATCCGCTGAGAAAAATTCCAAGAAAGGAATAGCTGGCAATAACATAGAAAATACAATAGGGGTTGTAGGAAAATTTGGTGAGAAGATGCTTAATAGTAGTGGGCAAAGGATTGTAGATTTTTTTAAAAGACACTGTAATTGTGAACACTTGGTTTGAGCACAACTACATCCACAAACTTACAAAACAGGTGCACCGAAGAAATGACTGATCTAGTTCTAAGTAATATCTACTGAAAACACACAAGTTTTGCTTGACAGATGTTGCAGTTACTAGACAATCGGAATTACGGACAATCCACGCATGAGTGGAAACAAAAATAAAAATAGAAGAACAGCAATATAAAGTGAAAATTTAAAAAAATACACAAAAAATGGGGGATTATTAAGTAAGAGATTTGGGAAAAATAAATAATTAAAATTGCTAAATTTAGAAGCTTTATGGTGTTAATTTAGAGGTACATTAGTAAAAATAACAGGGCGAGTATGTGACAAAATTGGGTTATGTCGTTTTCAATTTGTGGTTATGATTTTTGTATGCTTTCACTGTTCCCAATTAAATTTTTGTCTCCATCCGTAAAAAATTCGTCATTTTGACATTAAAATTGAAACAATGTCAATAAATCAATTACAAAAATGTTACAGTTTGACTTCTATCATAATTCATGCATGCAACCTAATAGAAACATATAACAGCTTACCGGGAGGTATGTTTCCGTTTTGTAGACACCTCGATCCGTTCCGGTCGCAGCACATTATTAACTGCAGAACTTGCAATTCTTTGATGCTGTTCCACAAGCGACATACTGTCGAAGGTGTTATTCATTACTGTATTTACAAATCGACCAAGGTGTGTTTATTCACTTTAATTATCAGGCCGCGTTAATATGATTCGTTTATTTCCTTGTCGAAATATATTCTTAATTACTGAATTGCTGCATTCGTTAAATAAACGTTAGTTCACTTTTTACGTTATCTTAGCTTATGTTCAATTGCATTCAACAACATTACTCAACTTCATTATTTATGCCGACTATTCCAATTTACAGGATACTATTAATTATTTAAACAAAACATCAGTCGCGCTGTTTTTTGTGTTTTGCTGATAATATATCATTTCGTTATGGATTTATGCGTATGCTCCTGGTAAAGTATTTTGACTTTTCGGTCTTATAACCTAATTACGTAGCTATCAAATATTAGTTTCATCTTAAGTATTATTACTGATCGTTTATTATAGGGCGATATTTATTTCACTGTATTTACTTTATTTACTGAACTATTGCAACTTTATTTGTTATATTTATGGCTTCAGATATATTTCTATTTTGACATAGGCCAATGTCAAATTTAAATAACGATATAGTTCAAAAGGTAAGTCTACTCAGCTTGATTCACTTTTTTATGCTTACAAAAATTTTATTGCAATTTTACGATGTTTAAAAAATGTTTCCATTGGTTAAAATTGTCGGTATGTAACCCCTTTGTATTGAAAACTCGAAATATTTATGTTTGCAAATGAAATTAAATCTTACAACTGCATAAAATAAAGAATCGCCTTGGAAGGCTTCAAACTGAAAAATGTCCTATCAAGAAATCCTTCGAAGAACGTAACACTTTTCATTTAAGTGAGTGTAACACGTATAATGAAGCTCGGATCAAATCCGGTAGAATATTCCGGTTGGAAACACAAGGCGGAGGTGACGATATCCTTACTCGGCTATTATGTATTCGCAACGGGCGTGCATTCGCAAATGTGATGAAGTTTCTAGCCATTGTCAGAGCTTTCTTATTGCAAGGATAAAGAACGCGTTATGCCTTATTCGTAGGGGCCTCGAGCAGAACGCTTCTTTAAAATTTAATTCCAACTAAACGCAGTATCAAGCGGATTTTAAGTAAATGATTTTTATCAAAAGCTGCAGCTCATGTGTGTTCTAAAGGCCTTGAATAGCAGGGGCGAGCGATGGTAAATGGTATTAGCTAAATAGATTCCAATTGACTTTCGAACAACCCCAACCCTAATTTACTACGGATTCCGTATGGAGGCGCATGATGGGGATGTTGTGTACAAGATTAGTTCCAAATCGTTTGATCATTGACCATTGTTTGGTTACACAATAATCTCATCTTCGTGTTAACATGAGGGCTGTGTGTGCAGCAATTATGCAGTGTTAGCTTATATGATTTATATGTTAGTTTTAATCATTCACTCCTGGGGTTGGCTGTTTATGAGCATTATGAAATCAAAATGGTCTTCAGTAAACTGTCAACATTGTGTACCTAACTAATAAATAGTATAATTCGTGTATATTTTATTTAACCTTCGATTAGCCAGGAATTTACCCCTTTAAGTTACGTTCCTCTTATATTTTTAATGTGTACAATTCCGATTTACTCCATTACTCAATAATATACTACTTAAAAATTCGTCATTGCCCTTCACTTGATGCCAAATAAGTCGATAAAACTGTATACGATGTTCATGATTTACGTCATAAACATCATGTGTGGTATAAACATGGCAGAGGTCAAATTTTTACGTCTAAATATTTGATACTGAAAACAGAATCTTTACCTGTTAAAGAAGTATAACAAATAACATATTGACGCTAAGTTCAGAATAAACTATAAAAAGACCAAACACTATAATTAAATTGGGCGAAAATGTAAAACGGCACGAAGCAGTTGAGAATGAGACATAGTAGGAAAACAAATGTTAAAGTATGCTTTAATCGACTCAAAACAAAAGATCAAGTGTTACTTTAACAGCAAGGGTAGATAAATAGTACTTTAACATCAAGAGTAGATAAAGTAATTTAATTTTCTAACTTTTATTTAAATTAAATATTACAGCTTCGTATTATCCTAGCAACCCAATCTAGCTACTGAGATTTTAAAATGTGAGTGACTTTCCTTATTTTCTTTTGAAATTGTTAAAGTTCTTGCTATAGAAAAAAAACGTATTATAAACGACGATAAAGGTATTACTATCCACTCTTGAAACATTACTATTAATATATGACTTCCAAATAATTGCACCTTAGCAATAGTATGGCATTTTCGCAATTTCACTGAATATGCCCATTTTTAACCTCGTAGATATTTTTGAATTGTATATTTTTTAAAGGCCAGTTTATCACAACCAATATTGGAGACTAGAAAATTATGGAAATTAATAAAAATATGCTAAATTCCACACAAGTGGAAATTTTGACACTAAACATTTCTAAACTTAATACGAATGGAAGTTTTCAAAATTGTGTACCTACAAAATAGGTACAAATATCTTAACTTTGCTAATGATACTGAAACAGTAAAAGGAAACACTTAGTAATATGTATTACAACAATTTGCAAATGAAAACATTATGCAGGCGGTGCGATTTGAACTCACGTTTTCAACCGCAGCACCGCGATCGAGCACATATTATCTTCGCTTCGTTATAAAGAACGCTGCACATTCCTGCCCTTTTACAATGTTCACCTAGTATATGTTGGGTTCCATTTTCGTAAATCCAGCCATATCTGAAAATTGCTACTTTTATCTATAAATGAGTTAACGCAAAAATAGAAAAATATTGTTTTAAACTGCTTATTCTGTATATATTTGACTGAAAGTATATTTAGCTTTGAGCCAGGTAGACATATAATCCGCACACAAAAAATCGTCTTCCTCCAATAAATAGTGAGCTGTATTTCCAACCGAGAAACAGACGGGCAGACAGGCAGACAGATGAAATTGAGAAAACATGTTTTTTGTCATCTAGGGCCGTGAACGTGAAGATTTGAAGAAATATCGGAGGGTGATTGTTTCACAATTATAATACTTAAGCCTGTGTGCGATTACTAGTCCTTCATTGGACGCCTCACCAGGTGGCAGATATAGTAAGGCCAACCAGATGTGGTGGGTACCGGGGATATAAAATACTTGGGGCGGACCGACTAATGGTCGGAATGTCGACACGGTGCTGTTGTCAACTAACGCAGAAGATCTATAAGAACTCCTATACTCACTGGTTCTGAATTTCAACAATAAAAAAATAAAATGGCTATCTATAAGGAAACACCGAATACCCACTGGTCGAATCGAATATTACGGACAGACTATAGAAGGTGTTACCGCATATAAATACTTAGGACATTTATATGCTCAACGATACGACGCCGAATATAGCAGGCTCGAGCAGCATTCATGAAAATGTAAGCAGTATTGTGCAGCCGAGATATTAATATTCCCTTGGACATAAGAATCATCCAATTTTTGTTGTTAGCATACTATTGTACGGAGCCGATTTTTAGACACTTGCAGAGGCCATGTGTAAGAGGGTTGAAACTTTTGAGATGTGGGTATATCGTCGGATGTTGCGGATATCGTGGATAGATAGGGTACGGAATACGCACGCACTGGAAAGGTTAAATAAACAAACTGAGATCATATTTACCATCAATAAACGTAAATTGGAATATTTCGAACGTTGGCGGAGCACATGGTACTTGAGGAAAAAGAATACTTAAGCAAACCGATCCTCACTCTGCTATGAGGTTTTTGACCACGATTTCACGAAGAGCGAGAACGTGCCCAGCCAATAATTTTGAAAATTTGAAGTAGAAGTTGACATGCACCTGTCACATTTAATTTTGTGAAACTTTAACTGATGTTATTTAATAAAACAAAGTAAAATTTTTACTCGATTGGTGCTAGTTTTCGCACGTAACGACTGATTTTAGGCCAAGTGTTTACTTCACCCTTTCGGCTTAAAATATCAAGAAGACATACTTTGTTCAATTTTGCTAAGTCCCAGGAGCTCGGTGAGCACCACTGGAGATTAAGTTCGATTTCTGGTTGGGGTATGCTGGCTGCTGGACACTGGATGTTGATGGCTGGAACTGATGGCTGGAACTCCATATCTTCCTGAATGATGAACTTGTTGGCCAGCGGAGTACCGAGACTTACAGCCGTATTCATAGTCGTTCGCCAGCGGCTCGCCGGCAAGTCGCCGGAGTTTCGTTATGATTAGTATGTTGGCGGCACTGTACGTCTATGTCAATTTCGAGGTTATCAGGTTAGGTTTTCCGTCAGTTTTGACAGAAATTGACACAAAATCTAACCTGCTAACCTCGATTTTGACATAGACGTACAGTGCCGCCAACATACTATTCATAACGAAACTCCGGCGACTCGCCGCGCCGGCGAGCCGCTGGTGAACGACTATGAATACGGCTGTGAGTCTCTCACCTCCTTCATCTGATTTGGTCGCTTGTTGCTGGAATGTTGAGCGCGGCTTCAGCAGCGAGCCCCTTGAGTTGGCTGGGGCCGAACATCTTAAGCTTTTTACGGCTTGAAGATGGTGGCGACGTCCTGGGCACAGCTCAGGAAGGCGGAGACAATCTCGGCACCGGATGTGGCGGCTCTGATGGCAGTCAGTATCTTTTTCGCAACTATGGCAAGTTGCGAAAAATCAACTCTGTTCAGCAGCCCTAGGAGGCTGGCGAAGTCGAGGCTTAGGGAGCTGGTGGTGTTAGAAACGGGCTGGGCGGGGGATTCTGCTGGAGCCGAAGGGACGGCGGGCCTGGCTGCATCGGTTGAGGTTGCGGTGGCGTAACTTTGGGCTGGCGTTGGAGCAGTTGAAGCGGCGGCGGCGGCGTAGCTGCGAGTTGACGTTGCAGCGGCGTAGCTGCTAGTTGGCGGCTTTTGAAAGGCCTTACAGCCCTTGTAGATTGCGGGGTGGGCCTCCTGGCAGTTCGCACACGTGGCTGGCGTGTCCCTTGACTTGGAGCAGATGCCGCTTGGGTGCCCTTCTCAACATTTCACTCACCTGGGGGCGGCGTGGCAGCAACGTTAGGCTTGCCCGAAGCGCTGGCAACGATAACACTGTACGACGCTGGTTCTGCGTCGCGGGGATTCGACGGAGACCCGCAGGTGCAGTACCTCCTTCAGGTCAAACATCTTCTTGGCGGCGGCCGACTTCACCAGCTGCACCAGGACAAGCGGGATCGGCTTTCTGTCCCTGCCGATGCGCATCCGAGTTACGGAAGTGATCTCGAAGTTCTCAGGCTTCGCGCAGAGATCGACCTTTACGTCAGCCACGTCTATTTGCTCTGGAATGCCCATGATGACCACCTTCAGGGGCTTATCCTCCGTCAGCTGGTACGTGTGATACGGCACCTTCGCTTCCGTGAGGTAGGCCGTCATTCTCTTGTAGTCCTCGGTGGTTGAGAGATGAACGCTGACAGTCGCCCTGGCTTTCACGTAGCCGATGAACTTTTTGGCGAACGTCGCCGAGAGGGAGACCCAGTTCTGCATCTCTCGGATAACAACTGGCGGTACTCGCTGTCGTGGCTGGTGTTGTTGGGGCTGCTGGTCGTCGTCGTCTCCGTCGGACTCCCCCAGGGCTTCAAAGCTGTTCGGCTGCTCGAATCGGGGCTTCTGAGCTGGCTGCGGAGGTTTGGCGGGCTTCTTCCGCTTGCGGGCTGCGTCCACGAATTCCGTCTCCATTTGCTCCATCTCGGGGGCGACGTTAGGAGACAGCGACGGGGAGGACGTTGAGGCAACGGCAGCGCTGGCACTGGTCAGTAGATCGGAGGCCGATGGAGCGTTGCGGTGATGTATACTTCGACCAGATTCGACCTACTGATCGTGAGAGCTTCTTCCACCATTTTATGGACGAGTTTGTCAATACGTTCTGGCGACGTGTCGGGGAGATCCTTCACGGTTTCTTCCCGGAAAAATGCGGTGTACTCGATTCGGATGGGATTGATCCTCGCCTCGATGTCGTCGATGGCCACCTGGGGGAGACCCTTGTAGGGGTCGGCGAAGTCCATACTGTTGTTGGAATATTCTTGTTGGTGACTATTTTTTTTTATTATAACGTCTTATTTGACCATTCTTTTTTTACAAAGGCAGC